>JAQIWH010001305.1:0-33174 GCA_034695005.1 Cryptops parisi | reverse complement strand
TTTAAATTTACATTTACATAATAGCGCAAAACAAATACAGCAATAGCTAATTTTCAATTCATATGCGATTTTTTAGTACAGTAATTCGATGTTCAGTAAATACAGTAATTCGATGTTCGATTTATGCGATTTTGTCGACTTGGGACATGCTACATGAGCTTTTGAGTAATTTCATATTCAATTTTTTGAGTAATTTCGTTTTCAATTTACGCTATTTTTTGTTACATTGGACTTATGCGGTAGTATAAGAATAAAGTTTCATTTTCGATTATACTACATAAGATTATCATAAACGCCTGACACGCTACTGACCAATTACAACCCCACTCACACACAAATGTGAAACTAATACATGGTTATTCATAATTCCGTGACACATTACAAAAATGCACCACTCCGTAACGACTCAACAGAGCTTTAACTGAAAGGAAGATAAACTTTAAGTTCCCCAAGTTTTGTTTTGAGAAAACCGCACGCACGTAGTTGACGTGGCTTTCCGCTAGGAGAAAGTTACTCTAGTTTTCCGCTAGGAAGATGTTCGCAAATGTACTAAATTAACAACACATTTGAGTTTTAATTTATTTATCTTCATTATATTTTAGGGTTCTACACCTCATAGGAGTTATTACAGTAGGAGTTATTACAGAAAACAAAATGTGTATAAATTAATATGTTTATTCTTTATCAAAATCTCAAATGTGAGGGGTGTTTTGGTGACTTGTTAATGTGATGGCCACCACGGACACAAATTTAACCCCAAATGCAAATTTTGCTTGTAAGGATTCATCAAGGATAATGTTCGTGTAATGTTTCACTCCCTTCCAAGAATATCTTCCAGACCATGACACTGATAAACTTTGACATGCTTACACGTGCATGAGGCAATTGTGCATAAGACCCACACTACACGTTAACCTTGGAACTCTGACGATTGCTAAACAAACTGAGTTTTCCTATCAGACATTGCAAACCGTTTGAAATTATCCGATTTAATATTTATTTTGATCGAAATGTGTCAGAAAATTTGTATACACCCTGTATGTATCAGTGGCTGATTTTTTGAATCGACTCTTAGAGGAGTCACCCGAAATTTCACGACAAATACGTCTAAAAAAACGTGTTTTTTCGTAACAAGTCGAGTTTCAAATAAACGTTATGAGCGTTCAGACCCAAAAAATGCACAATTTTTGCCATATTTTGAATGGTTGAAGAACCCTCATCTCGGCCACTTGCACCCGCAAACTGGTTCCTTCGATCATTACTCAGAGCTCATGAGGGTAAGATAGAATTGAAAACGAAGAGTTTTCAAACTCTCGCTTACAAGAGACTCCTCGATTTCTGCACCAGCCGCCCCGATTCGTCTCCATTCAAATCACTTCAGTGGCAAAATAAACATGTATTCAGGAACAATATGCATGCCGTCAAGTTACAGACAAATCATTAGGACCCATCTATGTTTAAAGCTACACAAAGAACTTTAATATACTGTAATAACAAAAACACTAAGTATATGATAATTGATGGTTAATAATACACGAATAACGTAAAAGAAATGTCTAACCACTGTACGGTACAAAAATTTAAATTATACATGAAATTGTTAGTTTTTAGTCATTCCCCTTGTAAGTACAATATTCTATCGAGACCAAAATACACTATCGGAAGATCAATTTTAACCATGTCATTACATGTCAACATATGGCAGTGGTTAACCATCGAAAATCTGTTCTGGTTTACAACGATCAAGCAAAATCCACTTAATTCGTTTCGCATACGCGAGTGATCGCATTTCTCTCAATCAAAGCAATTCCGAAATCGGAAAAATGATGATCAATTCCACAAAATATCAAAACCCATTTCACCGTGACAGCAGTGAAATTGACCACAAAATTGATCTCGTGATTGAACAACAAAAGTTAAATATCTCCTCCACCCTTTGAAATACAAATATCGATTTTAAATCCATTCGACATACAATCGTTACGCGCAAAAGATTATTACCACAAAATCGTTTCACCACACAGCTTTAGTTGTCTCCAATCACAAAACTCTCTGAAACGATTTTTCTTTAGTGTTCTACTAAAAATTGATTTTAAACAAGTACATTAAAAATTGCTTTTTAAGCATACTCTTTATTTATTGTCATGTCCATATACTGTAAGGACATAAATAATGCAAGAAAAATTAATCCATTTTTGATTTCTGCACGTTTCGATATATGCGAATCTTAATTTATTCAAATTTTGATTTATTTAAATTTATGCGATCGTTGAGTGATTAGTTATTTCATTTATGAGAGTTTCGAGTAATTCCATTTTCGATTTCAGCAATTTTCGATAATAATTTATTTATATGCGATTTTTTTTTTCACATAGGACTTATGCAGTATTTGATTTATGCGAAGGACTTTTGCAGTTTTATGCGTTTTTTGGTACATTGGACATTGTGTTCTTTGGTATATTCTCATATGACAGTATACGTTTAATTCTCAGCTCACTCACAAACTCACAAGTGAAACTAATATAAAGAGTATAAAAAGTTAAAAAAAGACAACTTTTTTACAACTTTTATCCTTTTTTAAAAATGTAAATTATTATGTATTTTGTAGTTTTACTCGTTTTTAATGTCAATTACTATGTACTTTGTTCCCAGTGAACGTAACATTTGAAAATTAAAATTAAAAATTAAACGTCAATTATTCTTTATTCGTTTTAAAATTAAACCAGAAAAAAATTCACTTGGGAATCGAAATAAGACGCTTACATTTTCCCATTAAGAATAATCAACTATTTTAAAATTTATTATCTTTTTAAAAATAACTAATTTTTTTTTTCAAATTATATTCTTAAAATATCATTTTTTTTTTGTCTTGAATTCCTATAGATTAATTTTTCACAATTGAATACTTCAAGGCCTCTGACACGAACAAGTTTCGATTTGTGCCAATTACGATTTATTTATGCAAATCTAGATTAATGTGATCTTTGAGTAATGTGATATTCGATTTATGAGAGTTTTGAGTTAATCCATTTTCGATTTCTGTAAATTTTTGCAATTATTGTTACATTGCAACTATACAGTATGTTCTCATCAACACTTGTAGATGGCAGTATACGTTCAATTCCCAGCTCACTCACTCGCAAACTCACAAATAAAGCTAATAATAATTAAAACTTTTTTGTTGTTTTAACTAACCTAAACTGGAACAACCCCCAGCGCTACAAGCGACCTCTCGGTTAACAGAAAAACGATTCTGAAAAGTCAATTAGTAGCACCAATTTCAGATTTATTTTATTTTACAAACTCGTAATAAAAATGGGTGGATAAATGTTTAGAAAAGAAATTTTCCAGCAAGATCATTATTATACGTAAGCCCTCGAAAACAATTAACCACTCTGGGACAACAGCGTAATATGCAACACGAGCGATTAATATCCGGTTGTCAGCTTTTCCAAAATGCCACTGGGAATGTAATAAAACAAGCTTTTCGAAGGATCACTTGTTACTACTACTACTACTAGCACCACCAATCTTAATTGAAGACTCAAATGACCGATTTTTCCCATTCACTCTATCCGATTCAATTGTAGTCTCTAACAATTATGCCTGCGAGCGAATGGCTTCCTTTCATTAATTATGAATAAATTAGAACCGAAAATGTAAACATGTGTTCTTCAAATATCAAAATGCGAAAACAGTCGAAATTTATTTTGTTGGTATATATACGACGTTAAATATTCCACTGGTACTTTCCGATTATAACCGGGGCAGTGTGATGCTGCTATTTGCTTGTACTTAATTATGGGTTTATTTTGCAGGCTTGGAAAACCAAAGAATATCATACATTTAATAGGTTTCTTTGTTTTTCATAACCTAACCTGCAAAATTACTAGTTTCTTCTATTACAGAAGAAACCAGAGTATCTTCTGTAATAAGATACTTTTTATTACAGAAGTATATCCAGGCTAGAGTTTATCAGTAAAAGATGTTTCATCACATGCCCGCTTATCACTTCTGAAAGTTGGCAATTAGTTATTATAAATCACCCAGTATAATAAGAAGAACAAAAATGTATTTTTACCTTATAGGTTTTTCACCCTTTTCCATGTTGGTTCAAAGGTCGTGACACTTTGATGTTCACAGTGACGATATCATTACGGATGTGTAGGATGTCATCGTCTTTAGTCCATGACTAGTTTCATTTTAAGGGTACTGCGTTCTGGAACTTTGAAGAATGAACACTGAAATGCAAATATTTTTATGATATGAATATATAAAATATAACGAAATATATATTAATTAAAAAACTATGGCAGACATCAATAGGTGCACAATACGCACCCAGGTCTTTATAATACATATATAGTATAATGAATTGTGAACGCATATTGTGGATCTTTGCACTAAATACCTCAGTGTATACCCTACTGTGCATCTTACAAACTTATAATAATGATTATATAATATAATAAAACAATGTTCCATTAAAAAAAAAAGTTCAAGTAACGGAAATTCATTTTATGGCGATTTTGGGTCACTGCTTTTTTGTAATAACTGTATAACCCTCAGGAGGTTTGCAACATAAAAATTACAAATCAAAATTGATCATTAACCATTCACAAAACTAATCACCTTTAACGTTTCTCTTAGCCGCAATGGAATATTAATGACAAAATGACATCAGATTACATAGATACTTTAAAAAGAAAAGTTCCAACTTCCTCATACTTTATTCTAAATGAGCTACATATTTTTAAATTTTCTATCTAAACATCGCTTGGCAACGAACCAACGTCATCAGGTAAACGCTAATCAACCAAGATTTTTGTTCCAAAAAAAAAATTAATTAAATCATTTTAAAAACAAACATTTATTTTTTTTCGATATCGTATTACGGTATCTTTACTATCGCTTAAAGCAACGACGAAACAAACTGAACCAAACAAAAATAAATATATTTTGTTTTAACCTTTCATTTGCACAGAACGAGCCTTTGTTTTATGCCGAGGATGTTAAATATAAAGGTGCACTGTTACTGTTACTTTAATAGCAAATTTCATACAACACCAAAAATACAATATAACATAATGCGATCGTTTCACTTCAAAACAACGTACAGTGTTTTGTTTTGTTATCGATAAGTGTAACTGAATATGTGTGTACAGTAGGTGTATATATTGGATATTGGAATAAATTTACGGTACTTTGATGTTGCTATTTGCTTATGGGTTTATTTTGCAAGTTGGGTTAGGAAAAACAAAGAAACGTATTAAATGTATGATATTGTTTTGTTTTCCTAACCTAACCAGCACAATAAACCCATAGTTAACCATAAGAAATTATGTCTCTTTTTTGCATTGAATGACCCTATTATATACATTTTATTTTTCACAATTTCATCATGAAGTACATACATTAGTTTTGCCAATCAAAGTTTTCAACATCCGGGTACTGTTGGTGATTTGTTATTCCTCGCGAATGTGAAAGTTGACGTTTACAACATATAACTACTGTACTAGATCATTTCAAAACACAATATATGATGACAAGTAGCAAATGCAAACTACCTACACACTGGAAAAAAATACTTTGTAATGACACGATGTATGACTTTTATTAATTAGATATGAGTTAATTATGCCGAGATTACTTCTGATTACGCCATTGTTTTAAAGTCAAGTCGTCTGTCAAATTGAAACTATACCAAAAAGTATTCTTTTATATATTTGTGGCAATAATTATTGGTGCTAATTATTATTTGACTAACTAAATAACCATTCCTTCCCGTTGACATTTAATATGTAACATAATGTGCTTACGTGAATGTTGTTGAATGGAAATGGAACGTCCAACTTGTCATCTTCAAAGTCATGATGAAACTGGCGCCCAAGGGCTCCCATGATCCTTTGCGGCATAACTTAATTCATCGTATATTATTTTCCATGCATTAAGTAAGCACTGTTTTTGTTTTTGGTTTTTCAACAATTTTGTCTAAACACGGGATTTACTTGCTTGATTACCACGAGATAACGTAGGCTTGTGGATTATTATTTAGTTTTTTTGTAAATCAAAGTATAATGGGTCAAAGCTATCATTGACATTTTAATACCTGTACCACCATCTAACTTGAAAATGTTGCAACTCAATTTAAATATAATTTTAAATATGAGTTATGTTTTGACGTTAGATGGCGCAGTAGGTATTAAAATTAGTTTTGGCAACATTCCTCCTAGGAGCTTTCCTTTTTTTATCGCTATAGAAAGGGAAAATCTAAAAAAGTTGTTTTTTTTTTTTTTAAGTGTTTTTAAGTTTAAATTGAAAAAAAAAAAACAACTTACAAAACTCAAAATTTTCTAATATTTCTATACAATTAAGAAATTTTGTTCAATTTTATAAAATTATTCCAGAACTTTGTAATGCTTATGATTGAAGAGCTAATTTCGAAAACGTCTTAAATAAAAAAATAAAATAATAAAATTTTCAAAAAAAAGGTTTTATTCATTCGACCATAGACTTTTCAGTAGAAAATAAAGTTTAGAATTTTGAAAATAAAATATCTGGAATCGGCAATGCACAAGATAGTTACCAGAGCCCATCTCAAAAAATGATTATAATGGAGATGAGACGTTTTGGAAATCAGCTCATAATTAGTAGCTCACTGTATATTAAACAAATAATATATTGCACGTACGTTTTACTCTACTACTAAGCTTACCACCTTCAACTTCACAATAAAATTTGAAGAAAAAAATTAATCTTTCAATTAATGGAAAATCAGTATTTTATAGTAGGTATCTAATACACAGGGTGTCTCCCATAAAACATATTTCCTCTTCAACTTAATGTTGGAGCTTTATGAAGGATAGTGCTTTTTCCCCTAAATGGGTTACGCAAACTCATTGATAAAATATCAAAATTTTAAGTACTCATACACTGAAAATACTGCGTACAACTAATTAGTAACTTCATTAACATTTTTCAAACTATTGTAAACTTACTAAAAATTTAGAACAAAAAACTTATATATTAAACTTAAAATGTACATTAAGATTAAACAGTTAACCTCAAATACCCAAAAACTATAAAGTGATATAAATTATTTAATTTTATTAAATATAGAATACATCAAATTTGAGTAGAAAAATAGTTTTAATGCGCAATACAACTTTTCAAACAAAATTTCCTAGAACCCAAAATATAACTTTTTAATGTAATCACAATTTTGTAAAATTTGTCAATGTTAAATCTTAATTATACAAATGTATATACAGCATGTACATTATCACTTTTAAACTTACCAATGCATTACTAGTTCTATAAGGTCAACTTAGTTAGAACTTAAGTTTACACGATTTTTAGTTTGAGATTCAGGCTTTTGCGATTTCGAGCATTTCCTTCCATGAAACTATTTTCTCTCGTGGTTTGCCAAGAGGTTTACCTCGCTTTACTTCCTCTTCGTCAATCTTTTTCCATTCTCTGAACGTGACCGTTTCCACACCTGTAAAAAACGAGTCGATAGCGAAATTCTGAATTAAGAAACAGGCAGTCCTAATACAAAGTATAATCAATGGTTTTAATGCTATTTACCTTTCTTAGCAAGTTGTTCTTGAACAGCAGGAAATCCAATCTTTTTCTCTTGAAGCGATGGAATTGCATTATTCTTAAGGTCGTCGAGAATCACTGCTGCCGTGGCTTGACTGGTCAACATCGTTCTGTCCAATACACCAATTGATCCGGTTCTAATCCAACCGCTACAGTAAACTCCTACAAAATTCACAAAATTGAACGCTGCTTACAAAAACCTCGTTCGAAGACATGTAATTTTTGGTGTGGCAAGCAGAGCAATTTGCTGACAATTGCTTTTTGTTATTTGGTTTTCATTGGTTGTGCAAAAAGTACAGTTGCAAATGAATTGGTTGAATTTACCACAGCAAAAATTTCACTAAATCAAAGCTGGAAATAAATTACCAGGCATTCCTTCTACTCGTCCGTTCCTGTTAACAATCACACCAGAACGACTGTCGAAAGGTAAAGATGCATCGGGCGAAGTTCCCAAGTAACCGATACTGCGTATAACCTGACAAAAAGAAAATGTTATAAAATTTAGAAATACAAATGTTTTATGGTTATGTTGTAGTATAAACTATAAAATGTATAAATAAAAACAATCACCATTCCAACTGGAATATTAGTAGATACTCCACTTGATACAGCTTTGACATTGTCACCCTCTACCTATAATACAATAAAAAATAGAAATATTTTTATCCCAAAAAAAAATAAAAATAAAAACGTTCAGAAAGCAAAATAAAAACACTTCACCTTCAAATCATTAATTGATAAAACTAGGTTAGTGATCGTGCCCTCTCGATCTACCAAGATGTTGATGGGAGAGCGCTTGAATAGAAAATGTAGCTGACATCTTTCGTCAAATTCAAACGCAGGGTTCATGGATTGCTCAAACAGTTCCATCAATCGTTTCATGGGACGCCCCATTTCTGAAAAACAATTCATAAGTGAGATTTAAATTTTTTTTTTGTAGTATTTGAAAAACTCGTAATTTTAAATAAAAAATTTGATTTACTTTCAGCTATCGGTGCAACACCTTCAAAATCATCCTTATTTATCATAGGAAGAAGTCCAGGAATTGACAGAAGGCGTCTCAATTCAAGAATCGAAAAGCTGACTTGCAGTGGACCCCTGCGACCAACGATGAAGACTCGTTTTACACGACTCTTCTGTAATGCTTCAAGAGCATGAGGAGCAATGTCGGTTTCCTATTTTAAAAATAAATTAAAATAAATTATTAAATAATAAAATTTTGAAAATGCCTACAGAATGGCTTTAATCCTAAATTGTGTACGTACCTGTAATTTTTTGATAGGCTGCAACAGAATGCGAGAAATATCAATAGTTACGTTTCCATTGCCAATGATAGCCACATCTTCAGTGTCGAGATTCACTTTCAACTGAAAATATATTTTAATTAAATATGTTAGTTAATATCGATTTAAAAGTGTTATTGCAAAGAATTTTACTTACATTGGCGTATTTCTGAGCACCATTATACCAGCCTACAAATTGTTGAGCAGATACTACAGAATCCTACAAATGCAATTGAAGAATTTAAGTATCCAAATAAACTTTGGACATTTATGTATAAAGTATTTGTAACATTTGTGGCCAAGTCCTATTCAAAGAAAAATATAGATTTGACCACAAATAAAAATACTTTACATAAAAATATTAAATTCAGATAATTACTTCATTTGGAATTCCTAATTTTTTTTCCTCTTCACAACCAGTACACTATAACAAAAACATTGAATAATACAAATTAGCAATCAACAGAATACAAAAAATATTCAATATTTTATAGGAATACAATAAAATTTCAGATACAAAAAATAATCATTTCAATATTTACCACAATGACCGCATGGTAACATTTCTGTAGCTCAGGAATGGTAATGTCTTTTCCAACTTCCACATTGCCATAGAAGTCGAACATCTGTTTTGCCGTTATCGCTTGAAAATTTCTAATAACGTTCTGAAAAGGATAAACCGCATTTCAATAGATTCACTTATACAATACTTAAAATTTAACATTTTCGGCCAAATAATTTAAGAAAAATACTTGTAAAAATATTGGAGAAAAATCAATTAAACTTGCCTTCATTTCGGGATGATCAGGTGCAATACCATAGCGAACCAACCCGTAAGGCACTGGACATTTGTCGAGCACATCAACTTTGATATCATTTCGTTTCTAAGTTAAATTTACAAAGAAACGTCAGCAACATGAAATTTGTACGAAATAGGAAAACCCTAAACTATACAAAAATGTTAACATAAAAAAAATTTCCAAAACACTGCAAAATAAATTTCTATTAAAATTCAAAAATCAAAACAATTGTAAGTATTAAAAAATTCCAACTATTGCAATCATTAAATAAACCAATAAGCAACGTAAAAGAAATTAAATATTTAGTCTACTTTTGCCTACTGCAGTTAAACCTATTTAACTCAAACACCAAAGGGACCAATAAAAATTTTAAATTTTAAAGAAATTAAGAATTAAATGTTCTAGGAGAAATTCCACTGTAATAAAACTGAGTGCCTTTTCGTTAATTATTTTTGCACGTGAAGTCACCAGCAACAATCTAAAGGCATTGTCAAGTGTCCACTGTAAAAGCTAGTTTGCAAAATCAAAATAGAATGCTGCACCAACCCACTTTTACAATAGAAACTAATTTAATAGAAAATAACCTGTAACAAACTAATAGCGGCGTAAAAGCCAGCGGGTCCACTTCCAACCACGCAAACTTGGGTAGTAAGGTTACGAACGCCGAAATTACTTCGTAAATGGTAGCAGTTGACTAGTAATTGTCTGCACCCGTTCATTCTGCATAAAATAGAAATTCAACACATAAATCACATATCAAACGATACAAAACAATCCTATAGCCTACATTAAACTCCAATTATAAATCACGTATCAAAATACAAAAATCATTCTCTGCAACCAAAAAAATTAAAATAATGAAATAAATTAAAAACTTAACAGTATGTATTACAATATACATTAAAACTTGAAAAGCAGCATTACTAAATAAAACAGATAGTTTAGTTACATTAAACTATGTATAAAATATTTCATTTCAACTTTACATAAAAATATAAAATACAAATAAATCATAAATCACACAAAATACAAAACCATTCATTCTGCAAAAACACAACTTAAACAGTAGGTTATAAATTACATTAAAAACTTAACAAAAGCAGCATAAATTACTGAATATATCATTTCGGCTCTAATATATGAAATATTTATAAATAGTTGAACTTTATATAAAATACGAATAAATCATTTTAAACTGTTTAACTATAAAATTTAAGTATATCTATATTGATATATAAAATTATTTAAGTCTATTTAAACTAAGATGAAAAGCAATAGTTACCTGACAGCAAAGGATGTACAAAAAGGACAAGTGGGTTTGGTTTTCAACAGGTTCTCTGTGTGTTGCCTCTCTTCTGTGTGTTGTAGAATGAAATGCAATTCAACCTTTGTTGAGCCCCCAATATAAGGGTCTTCGACCAACTGCCCCAATCACCAAAAACAGGGGGTAAGGGATTTAGTGACCTTGTCGCTGCTGAAAGGGAGAAACCAAAAAAAAAGATTAGATCAGGAGAAAAAAAGTGGTCGGCTAAAAGAATCAGATAAGGAAAACAACAAAACCTACTTATACTTATTACTCCAGTACAATTTTTCCGAGGTGTGTTTTTTTTTCCTCACTTGTCCTTGACTTATCCCCCAACTTGTCTAAAACCATCAAAAAGTGAAGAAGAATAGTTATAAGTGATCAACATTTATAGCCATTTTAAAATTTATTTTTGGACTTGATAATATAAAGAGATTAAAAAAATTATTATGTTTTATCATTGAGGTGAAAGGGCAAACTATTACATTTCATGTTGACGAGTAGCAATAACAACGAGGAAGTAGTAACAGAAAATAAATATTTTCTACAATATCAATATACAGGGTGAAAACCCCTCCTCAACTTATTTCATCACATTCTGAAAATCACCTGCGTTCCTTCCACACCTCGCCCAATTGTAAATGAAACAAACATATTATATCGAATAACCAAATTTTGTTCATAACGATGCTGAAAATGGATTAAACAAATTTCAGTTGAAACCTTTGACTTATAAACGTGAAGATTAAGATGCAAAAATTATTATTTCTATTAATATAATAGAAATAATAATAGTATAGATATTTGTAAATTAATTTGAAGGTGATAGTTCGTTAGGGGGCGTAGCTCAGATGGTAGAGCGCTCGCTTAGCATGCGAGAGGTACCGGGATCGATACCCGGCGCCTCCACTTTTGAAAGCATATACTTTTTTTTAATACATATTATAAAATATATATATATTTTTTATATATAAATAGTTTTTGCAAATATCAAAAAATATATCTGCTATTTTTTAATTATTTTATATACTTATATTTTATATATATTAAAAAGCATATACCTTTTTTTAATACATATCATAAAATATATATATTCTTTATATATAAATAGTTTTTGCAAATATCAAAAAATATGTATCTGCTATTTTTTAATTATATTTTATATATATTAAAAAAATTTTTAATTTTTAATTTAAAATTAAATATTAATATTAGCTTCACTTGTGAGTTTGTGAGCTATTTATAGAATTCAAGGTATACTGCCATCTACAGTCTATTATGAGAATAATACTGTATAGTCCAGTCAGAGATCTTTAATATCTACGCTTCGCTACGCGAAGCGAAGCGTAGATATTAAAGATCTCTGAGTCCAGTGTACCAAAAAAACGCATAACTCCTTCACATAAATAAAAAAACCGTATAAGTCCAATGTAAAAAAAAAACAAACAAAAACATTGCCTATATAAATGAATAAACCGAAAATTACAGAAATCAAAAATGAAATTACTCCAAACTCGCATAAATCAAATATGGCATGACTCAATGATCACAAATATTTAAATTCGCATAAATCAAAAATGGATGTTTTCTGCATTATATATGTACAGTACATAGTTATATCTGTATATGACAGTAGGATATATAAAGAATATACTTAAAAAGCATTTATTTTACTATATAGTATATACTGTATATAGGCACTGAGGGGTACCAACTACTTTAAAAGTAATTTTAACATCTAGTTAACTACAATTTTGTAAAAGTAATTACAGTTACTTTTCTAACTACTTGAGTAAATTGTAAGCACTTCTCCACTGTGGCAACTGGCTATTCTAAAAAGTTAACATTTTATCTGTATTTGTTTCAACTTTGGCCGATGAGCTTTACATAGCATGGAGCAATGTACGCAAAATAACCATCTTTTCAAACAATGTCTGAAATCTTGCAACCTTCTTGGTGTAAGTATTTGACTTGCCATACTAAAAACAAACTCTACAGCGTTACTGCGAATTTTGGAATATTATAATATCTAATTATTACCATTATTGGTAATAATTAGACATCGTAAAGTAATTAAGCTAATTACTTTACGTAAAGTAGTTAACCAACCTGATAACCACAGGTAACATTATAAATCAGTTAAAAAATGGATGACGCTAATTTTATACGTAAAAGCAACTTGTTGTTCTTGTACATTCAGCGATTCTTCACAAAAATAAAGGATATATTTTTTGTCACGTGTTCTATTCTGTTACGATTGATAATAGAAAAAAATAGACAAGCTAAAAAATGTTATGACCAATTTTTTATTATTTACACCACGTAAACAACCTGTACCGTAGTTGAGCATCATCATCATAATTTATTATGCAGTATACGTTAATATATAACTAACTTGCACATTATCAAGGATGAAAATAAAATTTACTCATAAACTTGATAACCCGAGAAACACGCAACACCAAGAAATCAAATCCATTTCTTCATACTACAATTTGCATTGTATATTATTTTATGATTATAAAATTTTTTTCAAATAATAATACGAAAAAATGGTTAACTCACTTTCTCCAAAGTGTAATTTCTCTGGATTACATATATATATATATATATATAAAAAAAGTTTAGGATTATCTGAATTCCGGCTTCAGTATCCAAACGCCTTGTCCATCAAGGTTACGATCAAACTCGCAAATTCTCTTTAACAACGACTTAAAAATTGAGGAATTCTGTGGTGGAAGCTTGTGACGAAACGTTTTTAGAAGTTCGTCGGTAGTTGCCCGGCCGTTGCTGGAAGATTGAAAAGCGATGAACGTTCGTAAATCGCTTAGAAGCTCGTCGTGCTGCCCGTTTCTAGGTGGAAGGTTTGTTCCGCTGCTTTCTTCTTCGCTCTCGCTACCCGAAACGCGCCTTTCTCGCAGCTTGGCAAGAAGCTGCGAAGATGACATAGGTGCTGTTGGAGACGAGATGGCTGTTGGAGACGCGACGGCAGTTGAAGAAGATGCACTTTCCGTCGGCACCTGTTAAATAAAAGTTATGATAATGTTATAACAATGAACCACAAATGAGACGTTTGACGACGACATTGGATTTTCCAGTGTTTACATTTGTCTCCGCTTCTTTCTTGGCGTCGACAAGATTGACGAGGCTCGAATTTTTCTTTTGTCCAAAGCGTAATCTACAAAAAAAAGAATTTTTTATTGTTGACGAGTTAGGCATTCTGCAGGTTAAAATTTTGTTTATACGACGACTTTTTTCCCACGACACAAAGTCATGCCCGCACCAATTAAACAGCCTGGTACGAAGCGCGTTGTACATGATAAAAATACAGGGTGTCTGCCAATATATTGTGTCTGCAAATATTACATATTTGCAGTCAATATTATATCTTTTTATAATATTTTATATAATATTAATATTATCTAATGACCACTGCAAAATTCTCATTTATATATATATTTTTTTGAGGTTCTCCTCTATGTTCCACCAAGCATCACAAGTTTGTACAACTTGATACGAACAAATAACGAACTTTTCAAATGTTGACATCTCATGGTGGGACACCCATGTCAAAATATTTCATTTGTGGCTACACCTACTTCGGGGCAGCAGTTGGATGCGTTTGATTTGAACCCGTCCAATTGGGGATTCCAGAATCGGCCTGGAAGCAAGCGCTCCTCGACTTCTTCAGTGCCGAAACAGCATCTTTAGCCACACGATCCGCTTCTCGCTCGACGAGATAATAATCAGGATCGTTGCCATCCACAATGACATCGTGCCTCAGAGCTGAATGAACGCCTGGAATAAAGAACGAGTTATTGAAATTGAGGAGTTGGATGGGAAAACAGCATAAATCCAGTCACGTATTGAATTGTTTTAGACCAGACTATATAGCATAAAGACATTGGGTTTGCTTATAATTTTCATTTTCAGACCTTTTTGGTGCAAGAATAACGAATGTGACTATTGTAAACCTGAATTTTTTTGTGTGATTTCTTTCTTTTTGTCACTTCACCGACCCAAATTCATCTCGTACCTGATTTAGCAAATAATTTTTGCAGAACGTATTCATCTTGCTTCATAGTGTTGATTCTCTCCGCCTCTGGGTTCTCACTCGCTTGATACTCGTCTTGTCGATCCAAATAATCGATCCTCTCACCTTCAAACACTTATTCAACGATAGCGATAAAAACAGGTTTTTCAAAAATCATTTTCCAACGTTTAAAATAAAATTAAGATTCACTCAATTGCAACCAACTTACGGGCGGTTTTGCGTTTTTTTTTAGCTGCCTTTTTCTTATGTTCTTTAATCCGCAACTGATCGTTCGGAGGAGATGAACACTGCGACGTCGATGACGACGGATGATCAGTTGTTTTCTTTGGCTCGGAAGAGTTTAGATTCACATTCTTGTATTTATTAGCTACTTGTTGGCTCAATTGTCTCGCTAGCTCTTTCATCTTTGCTAGTTTCTCATCGGCTGCCGCAGAACTAGATGCCGTGGAATTAGATGCCTCAAGATCATCATTATTTTGTACAGAACTGCTCCGCAACTCGTCAACGACGAAACCATTACAGGTAGTAGATTGTTCTTGAAGCGAAACAGTTGGACTACTGTCTCTTGTTAAATCATCTTTCGGGTGCACGTTTGGTGTGTCTATTGCATTTTCGTTCGTAGCTGCTTTCGTACTGAAGTTTGTTACGACGTTTAAATTAGAAGCTGCTTTCGTACTGAAGTTTGAATTGGAAGAAGTTTTCGTTTCTGGAAATTTGTGTTTTGATATAGATTTCTTGTGTCTGCTGGTTTCTGGCAGGTGGTTCGGTTTGAACGAAGAATGTTTTTGTTTCTTTTTCGTTGCTTCGACTTTGATTTCCGAGCCAGTTCCTGCGAATAACGAAAGAGATTCCGGGCCCTGCGCGCCATCCTCTTTCAACGTGAACAGCTCGTACAGATCGTTGTTTTTGAAAAACCGACGTTGCCGCGGATCTTTTAAAACACGGTTTGTCAAGAACTGCTTGAATATTTGCCTAACAAAACAAAAAAACAAGAAATATTTTTAATATCAAAAGTAATGGAATTTTTAAATTGCAATTGAGGAGTTGGATGGAATAACAGCGTAACTCCAAAAAAATGTAGTTTTGAGAAAAAGGGCCAAAAACTTCTGGCACCTTCAAAAATTTAAGATAAACAAAAATTCCTGTCAACTGTATCTTTACAGAATTCAAAATTAATAAGTTTTGCAAAAAGCCTGTTTTAACTTTAGTTAACGGGCCTCAAATTACGGGCTAATATAAAAATGCAATTACATCGTTATTCCAAATATTGTGCTCATTTATAAATGCATTTACGCAGTTTTTCCAAGGATCAATATCTTTTCCATTGTTTTGAAAGTGAAACGAGCAAGCGAAATAATCGGAAAGTAAAACAAGAAAAATAAAATAAATCACAAAAAATTTCAGATTTACAATAGTCCCCCCCCCCTTTTTCATATTCTTGCTCCAAAACGTTCTTTATGCTATAGACTGGTCTAAAACAATCCAATATATGCATTTTAAGGAATAGCGACGCAAGTGGATTTACGCCATTTTTCCACCCAAATCCACAGTTCTAAAGCTAGATTATCTGTATTTTTGACAAACACTATCTCTGCCAATATTCAAAACGTTTTGCAATAAAACTTTCAGTACCTGTGATAAATTTTCTCTTCAATCGTTCCCGATGTCAGCAAGCGGTATATTGTAACATTCTTGCTCTGTCCGATCCGCCAGGCTCGTTCACGGGCTTGCAAATCCGTGCTAGGATTCCAGTCGGGATCGAAAATGATCACCCTGTCTGCTCCGGTCAAATTAACACCCAATCCTCCCACACGAGTGGTTAACAGAAAAATAAATACGGACGAATCCTACAAAATAAAAATGCAATTGTAACATAACTATACAGGATGTTCCTGAAAGGTCAGTCAAATTTTAACCATAAAAATCTATTCAGCAAAAACCATATAAACATGGGTCCGGAGATTTTTCCTTCCCAAACACAAGAGTGAAGTCACATAAACGCATAGGTCTATGGTCTCATAATCGCTGTACGTATGCATAAATAAGTAAGTATTGACGTAACCATGTTTATACGGGTTGTTGCTTTGTTTTGATGCATATAGCAACCGTGCTTGAAACTTGACTAGCACTTTCTGAAACACCCTGCATTTATTTCAAACTGGCAACATTTTAATTTTGTAACCTTACATCGTTAAACTGGTTGATTAAAGGCTGCCTGGAAGATATAGATGTAGTTCCGTCCATCTTCATGTAGGTATAATTACGAGTCTTGATAAAATATTCAAGAATCTTCAGCATCTACATTTCGTAAAGATTCAAACTGAGGCATAAAACAAACATTAAACAACGACGAAGATGAATAAAACTGTACTTGTGTTAAGCAGCCACTGACGCTATGAGGTTAGTTAACAACAAAAGCAGCCATACATCTCATGGATGTGGCAGCTACTTAACACATTAAGTACCGATGACAACTGATGACAACTTGCCTGCCGACTTTGCGTAAATAAAAGAACCCTGTGTTGTTGCGTATGCCACAGCTTCAATATAGATTCGATCACGATCATTTTACCCGATCGTTTCCAATAACCGTATCTTTCCTCTTCGCTTAATAATTTTTCGTCAAAAGCTCCGAAATGCTTAGGACCGCCCGAGTAAAGATCTGGATGATTGCAGATTTTCCTGAGATGAATTAAGCCTACAAATACCTACAAAAAAGAACCAGTTTAAAAATTATTACAAAATAAAGAGAGGGGGCCTATGACATCAACTTGAAGAAGTCAATCAAGTGAGACAAGGAGCGTCCGATACCTTTAGTCTTCCATTCAATATTGATTTCACTTGATCCGAGTCTAGGAATTGCTTATACTCGCTTCGTTGATCGTCCGTTAAACGGCAGAAAAGAACCTAAATTCGGTTATACGATACTGTAGTTTAGGTCAACAAGATGATTTTTAAAATCAAAGAAACGAAAGACAGCATAGTCCAACCTGTTCATTTTTGTTTGGAAGATTCAAGTTCATTTTGACATCAGCTTTCATACGTCTTAAAAGATATGGACCAATGGTGTCACGTAAAATACTAGCGCATCTGTAGGCTGTTTGTACCTGAACAAGTACATAGGATTAGTCATTGGTTACTATAAAAAAATGAAGTAATTAGCATTTGTTAAATTATTAACAAATTGTTGAATTACACATTAATATTCGTTGAATTACATAAAAATCATAAAATTGTCGATAAAAATAAATTGTACGATGCTATTATGATCATTATCGAGTTTTATCCGCATCAATTATAAAACTTCCAGATTATACACTATACAGTGATATTTTTCAAGTGAAGGGCTTTGGGCAATATAATGGTGAGTCACACTTTTTTCCAAAAAATGACATTTTTACATCAAACTGTCCCTCGGTACTGTTTTTAGCTTGTTACTTGACCACTTCCCAAATTTTCCAGAAAATGGCACCATAATATAAAGAATCACCTTGTTGTTCGGTATTGGCACGCTGTGGAGTTTCTCACCAGAAAAAAAAACGGCACTCTTAACAATTTCAAACATGTGGCTTACCATTATATTGCCTGAAGCCCTTCAAATATATTAAATAAAAAAAATAAAATCTGAAAAGAAAAACGCGTACTTGTATATCAGTTGCATTAGCGTAACCTCCTAACGTAATCGGTACGGAAAACTGTTGCATGAACACTGGTAGAGTGCCCAGCTTTCCAGGAAATATGAAATCAAATAAAGACCACAACTCCTTCAGGTTGTTTTGTAATGGAGATCCTGAAAGAATCAATCGATGTGGCGTTCGAAACTGCAACCAATCAAATGCAAATGTGTCATTACAAATTTTAAAAAAAAAATATGGTTAAGCTATCTTACGAACATGCTTTATAAACAAAAAGCATATACCTGTTTGACGGCTAGCGTAATCTGAGCATCCGGATTGCGTATTTTATGACCTTCGTCCAGAATCACGTAATGCCAGTCGTATCGTAACAACTCGTTCTGGAAACTCGTCACTCCCGTGTACGACATTATGAGGACTCCGTGAGCATTGTTCATGTGCCTGATGAGCGATTCCTATTGGTTGGAACACAAATTGACACAAAAATACAGCAAACAAGATGCACCTTTTTTTGAAAGATTCTACCAAACCATGACATAGAAACCCATGCACCACATGCTTCACTTAACTCTTTATACCTTAGTACCCGTATAGGATCCGGTTTCGTGCAAAATTCCAACTCTTAGCGGCGGCCACCACGTGTGGAACTCTTTCACCCATTGATGCATTATGGTCGTCGGAGTAATAATCAACACTGGTCCCAGTCCTTGGAAGCTAAAAATTCCGCAATGAAAAACAACAGTAAACAAAATTATTAGAATGACTTTTTGAAACCCGGCTAAAAAATGCCTATTACCAGAAAGTTGATTGTACCTGTCTCCTCGGGTGATCATGTTACTGTTCCACAATCCAGCAAGAAATGAAATTACCTGGATCGTCTTCCCTAAACCCATTTCGTCTCCGATGATCCCACCACATCGCTGCATATGTAATTCCCATAACCATTGAACGCAAGTTTTTTGATATCTTCGAGCACAAATGTATCAAAAGATGTGTTAGAAAAATTCATATACTAATGCAAATCATATATACAAAGCCTAGTCGAATTTTAACCACAGATGCTACGCATCAAAACAAAGCAAGAAGTCCATATAAACATGGGTCCAGAAATGCATAATTCATTCACATACCTACAGCGATTATGAGATCATAGGCATTTATGTGACTTTCACGTGTCATCTCGGAAGGGAAGCATTACCCGACTCATGTTTATATGGACCGTTTGCTTTGTTTTGACGTATATCATGTGTGGTTAAAATTTTACGAGACCATTCAGGAACAACTTGCACATGGAGCAACTCACTTGTATATTTTATTCCATATCTTCAAAGGAATTTTGTAACCTCCATCCAACTCTTCGTATTCGTTTTCCAACGATGAAATAGCATCCTGGCCTTCTCCGTTCAATATCTTTTCGTGAGCTTCTTTTAACCGTATCTTTTTCCAAAGCCTTTGTGATAAAAATAAAACAACATTATTTATCGCCTATATATCATTTATAACATACATATGATAAAAAAAAAAAAGTGTCTAAAATGAATGTAAACAAGACCTTATTCTATCCAGATAATCTTTCTGATTGCCATCGTCAACTATCCGTTTCGACCGGTGGCTTTTCATCGACTCGTTGTCATCCCGTTTCTCTTTTTTGGGTTGAAGTTTTTTTTTCTTGCTGGTTTTGAATTCAAAATCTACATAAAAATCAAATGAAATCAACATAAATAACCTGGTTCTATCTACCTATGAAACATAAGAAAAAATTAAATGAACATTGAACAACATCATTACCATCCGAGTCATTTTCTTCCGCCGATGACGGAACGTAATCGGAACCAGAACCGCAAGATTTGGCAAACTCGTCGAGATCGATAACCTGCTCTTCGTTGGGCCAAAATTTCTTCGGATGCGGAATGTAATCTTTGCCTTGCGTCAACGTGCCCAGTATTTCTTTCTTCCGATAATGTTTCTTTTTTTCCGGTTTCAAAGGTGCTACCGAGTTCCACTTCGAACAAGACGGAGCATCCAACGCGTCATCGCCACGTTGTTTTTTACTCTCTTTCGTTGGAGAAGACGTGCTGTTATCCGGTAATTTCCGTTTGACTTGCTTCTTCTTGCTGCTATGCAAGTTGGCTTGGTCGAGAAGATATTTGTCAAAATCGGACATGCCAGTAGGTTGGACGATGGCTGTCTTCTGTACCGTCTTGTCACCGATGATGGTTCCGAACGGAGTCATGTGACCAGTCTTGATTAGTTCTTCTTGTTTCGAATCGATTGACTGTATTTCGAATATCCTGTTGACTTCGGATTCAATCTCTTGATCTTCGCCTGCATCGTCATCTAGAATTCATAGCTATTAGCTCTCAAATGATAGGTGTCCCATAATTCATCACCTTGTTTGTTTTCATTATAACTTTAATGGAAACAAATGAGGTGATGAATCATGAGTAAATAAGAACATTTCCAAAACTAGAATGTCATAAAAATTATGTTTACCATCTTCAGGAAGTAACACATCATTTCCATCAATTTTTTGTAACAAGGAACGATGTTTTGCTGTTAGCTTCTTTAATTGGCGTTCCTAATGAAAAATCAACAACAAAACAAAAACGACTTGTAAAACTTGGTACTATACTAAAACAATCAGTTGATATAAAACTCATTTTTATAAGTTCTCTATTGACTTTGTTGTCCTTTTCTCGGCGAAATGCTTCAACCCGTTTCTTTATGTCTTTATTGGTGGACACCAGCGATGCTGTCATTTCCAACGCTCGGTCTAAATGACGCAATCGTTGCTGAATGGTTCTAAAAGTAAAAATTTTTAATTTAATTTTAAAATACAAAAATTCATTTTTTTAGAATTAAAATTTTGAAATTTAAATACAAAAAAAAAAATGTTTTTCATTTCATCCAACAACGGGGTCAACAAATTTAAAAACATGAGGGAAATATACGAGTCACATTACCAAAATACAGTTAATTCGTATAGACTTACTTGATTTCTCCAGTTACATTCGTAGCATCTCTTTTCATTACATCTTGCTGGTGTTTTTCAAACGCAGCGTCCACCTGTTTCATAACACCTTCCTCGAACTGCGTTTGATCGTAGACGTCGATCCCTAACGATTTCAGCTCGTCGGCTTGGTTGTTGACCGGAACCAGCGGAATAGCTCCAATGTCGATATGAAGCAGATTCGGCTTTGCTTCACCCACAACACCATCGCCGCCTTTGTTTTCGCAGGATTCGTTTGTGGGCAACATTGCATACAAAGATGTACTGGACAAATCCAAGTTTTCTTGTTTAACGATCGACTCCTCCATCGCCATTATATTATCAGCACACTTGATGAACCAAATTTTTCATCTTACGGTAACCTAAATAGACAAAATAATTATGTTCAAGTCAGCTAGAATAATATAATAGACTGATTATTATAGTGTACACGTTATTATATGTCATAATCTATCATAAATTTTACACTAAGATTAACACTGTCAACATTACGACTTGACACTGTGATTGTGATTATTTTTAGTACAGTACCTTTGAACACAAACATCAATTAATAATAATAAACAACTGTTACATTACAGTACATGGAAATAAACCGTGAATTGCAAAAAAATCACATACAATAACAAACAATGTATATCATATTATATTGTTGATGTTATTTACAATATGAGTTATACACTGTATTGTTAAATACATAAATTACCGGTTTATTTATTACTGTAACAATATTGGGTTTGTTTATTTTTTTGTCATTTTATAATTTACTGAGTAATTAAAAATATCCATACTATCGCAACGATATTTGAATCTATATTACATGTCAATAAACAATGAGATAATCACAATGTCAAATTTTTATTGTTCATTATTTTAAATATAAATAACCAGAGCTTTGCATTTTCTTCCTTACTAATCCTTTATTAATACTCACGAGAACACATGCCATTCATTTCGCTATTTTCGCACAATAATTCAATAACTATCATAATTTAAGAGTACATTTCTTTGTCAACTTTAGACGACGGATTATAAAACCCGTGTGAATAATGTAATACTTTGTTCTTATAATTATAAAGCCATGATAATATCACGTTGTGGTGCAATGCCCACGATAACATCCAAATGCGACCATGTTTGTCAGGCCACAGGCTATGGTATGCCAAATGTGAATTATGGCTGAATTTAGTTGTATGGAAAGCAATTTATTTTTATTTTTTCACAAAAAAACAAAGCAAATAAACTTATCATTTCTTTTCAAATCACTTTAAAATTATTTTATGTTCATTAAGATGATGTCAATATCTATAATGAATCATTTTTTGTTTCATTTTAGCTGGTAAAATAACCCAAAGCTATTCAACTGTAATGTCTGTGTCATGTTTCTATTCACAGTAGTATACAATTCGCACTTAACACACATGTCATCATAATTAAGACGTAAAAATATGATTATGTTGTTATGTCAGACGTTCATTAATTTAGTTTTATTATATAAGGAAAGCACATCATGACAACTTGCTAGTTGACAATATAGACATTGTTTTCATGTGCAATAATAGTTTTATAACTTGAAAAACTAATCATGACATCTTTATCACCACCAAATCATGTTGCAAACTTACAAGAGGATTATGACCATTTAATCAGAAGTACAAATTCGGAAAATGATGTTACTGCGGATGGTGGAATTCATAGGTGAGAAATCAAATAAGATCAACAAATAAGTACTCGGATTAGTAAAAGAATTTACTGATAATTGGTGCTGGTTCAAATGTGTTGACAATTTGTAAATGCAGCATATCAAGTTGCTTTTGACACTTGTGAGTTTCCTTTCACTTTTCTCTTTTTTTTCTGCTTGCACTCATCAAAATTGATAAAAATCTTAGTAAGTTTGTTTATTACCATTTCAGATGATATCTATTTCACAGTAATGATAAGATTGTACACTGTATAGTTCATAAGTAATTAAATTTTTTATTTACTTTATATCAAAAAAATTATAACATGATTCTATTTCCATTAGTTAGATATGGTATACGTTACTCAATTCTACCACAAATTAGTTTTGATGTTACTTAATATGAAATTGATACCGAGTTTTTAAGACGTGTACATTTGAAGTCCGCGCAACTCATATTGCTCGTTTATGTGCTTGTGTGTTGCGCTGACTTCAAATGTACACTTGTTAAAAACCCGTATCAATATAATTTCATAATATTAAGTAACATCAAAACTAATTATAAAATAGTAAAAAAATAAAAATTTTGAAAAGAAAAGTAAAAATTTAAAGTTTGTACATAACACCTGATTTGGTATAAATTTAACTCTGTACATTTTCTCAGTAAAAAAGTTTTAGCAATGAAAATTTTTACAAAAAACAAACAACTTACTACTATACATACATTGGAACGCACTTAAGATGCTTTTCAAAAGACCGTGCACTTATGAAGTGATAAACCACCTGATAACGTTTGAATTAAAAGTCACATTCAAATATTGACAAATAAAACTATCACGGTCGCCAATGACAGTTTGATTTGAGTTTGTTGTATACTATTATATCCCGTGTCATTGTTTTTGTTTTACAGCACCACGTTAACACTTGAACGATGTATAGTGATTCTAGTTTTTTAATTTTTTTTAGAAGTGGAAAAGGTGCTAAAATCGAATTCATTAACGCCAACGCTGATGTGACAGTGGAATTAGAAGTACTTGAACCGTTAACAAGTAAATAAAAATCTAGTAAAAAGGCTCTCTGTTTGTGAAAAAAAATGTTTTCATGATAACAAGTAAAAACACACTTTGCACACAAGGAAAACCATAATGCAAATGTATACAAAAATAATATTTCCACGTGCTATAGCACGAGTTACCTACTAATTGAATTTAAATTTGAAACAAGCATGCGAATTTATCGGCGATGAGTGTTTCAAAATTCAAATGCTTGATGAAGATGATGGAATGAAGATGTAGCAGCTTTAGCGTAGCTACAATATGGCATTCTACTTGTGTTTGTAGATACAGTGGAAGCCGGTTATTATAATCACGGATAATGTTATCAATCGGCTATTGTTATCATGATCAGTCGGTCTCAAAACACTGTTTAATGTTTTTTTTTACCCCTTGTTTAATATCATCAGCCGGTTATTGTTATCGAAAAAAGTATTAGTCACAGAGTGATCCTAATAATCCGATTCCACTGTACAATAGTACGGTGAATACATAGTTGATAACATTCTAATCTCTATTTTTTTTCCAGATCCAACTATTCACCCACCTGTAGAACACAAACAGAACCGGTGCGCCAGTATGGTCTTGGGGTGTTGTCAGATCTGCCAGCGAGAGCATCGTCCGTCATCTGGTGTCACTGTCAAAGGACACATACTTGATGCAATATTATGTCCCCCTCGTGGAAAGTGTGCCAAAACCTGTGTCATTCTACTCACTGGACTATTGATATGGGGTGTTACGTGGGCCATTACAGGCAAAGATGCGCTCCCAGGTGGATTTCTGTTTGCACTCGTCATCTTGGGTTTTGCAGCTGAATTTGGTGGACGACTCGTTGCCATCATACAACTACCTCCGTTAATTGGTAACAAAAGCAAACAATTTTTCTTTTATGTGCTGTTAAACGTGACAGGAATGTTCACAATGGATTAACGTGTAAACATTATGGTGCAATTTCAACAAACAAACGGATGACTCCCTCTGTGTCATAAAGTTTTTAAGTGATACAATTGACGTTGCAATATATTGACACTGAGTAAATTGGATTCGTTCAGTTCATTTGCATGTGAAAAGCATATTAAAGAAAACCACATATTTTGTTATTGTTATTATATACACATGTTTGTACATATACAGGGTGTTCCTAAAAATTCTGACCAAATTTTAACCACAGATACTACGCATCAAAACAAAGCAGAGTCCATATAAATATGGGTCTGAAAATGGATTCGGAAAACAGTCCTCCACCACGGACTTTCAAAACATATTAGACGAAAATGTAACATCATTCGTTTTATTTAGGAAAAGAACGGTTTCTGAAACCATGTTTATTTGGTGTTTTTGCATTGTTTTGATGCATAGCATCTGTAGTTGAAATTTGGCCGGAATTATTGAGGAATAATTCCACCCTGTGTACATATTTTCAATATGTTTTGTTGGTGTAATTTGCAGGAATGCTGCTGGCAGGATTCATGTTGCGAAATGTTCCTAAAATAAATATTGCGACAGACCTCAATTCAGAATGGTCATCTGCGTTCAGGTGGACAATTTATTTAAAAGATTGAATCGTAATAATTGAAATTGAACTGTTGTACAAGTATCCCTTGTACTATATTTGAATTTTTATTTTTAACATCATATTTCAGGACTATCGCCCTTGCCATTATTTTAACTCGAGCGGGACTCGGTTTAGATCCACAAGCACTCCGTAAACTTAGTTTTGTATGTGTTCGTTTGGCATTTCTCCCGTGCCTTGTTGAAACTGTGACATTGGCTGTGGCTAGTCATTTTCTTTTGAACTTTCCTTGGTTATGGGGTTTCATGCTTGGGTAAGAATTTAATTAAGAACGTTGACAATAATCATTGATTTCATCATATTAATTTAAATCCACAAAATATTTGCGATTTCAGATTTGTCATAGCAGCTGTTTCGCCAGCTGTCATCGTCCCCTGCATGTTAAATCTTCAAGAAAAACTCTTAGGGACGAACAAAGGAATTCCAACTTTGGTCATTGCGGCTGCTAGCGTCGATGATGTCTTAGCCATCGGAGGTTTCGGAGTTGTCATGGGAATTGCATTTAGCACAGGTACATTTAGTACAGGTGCATGTATCATTGTGTAAAATAAGTGCTTTGACTAGACAAAATTCTAAATTACACAAAATTTCAATAAAATAGGTGACTTAGTATGGGCAATTCTTAACGGACCTATCGAAGTTCTCATTGGTTTAGCCTATGGAGGAATTTTTGGAGTTATTTTATGGTTTTTACCCGATAAAGAAATGGCAAGTTTTGTTTCACTCTGGCTCTACTGTTTTTAGATTGTTTGTTTATCCAAAAAAGGATATATAAAGGGTGTTTCGGAAAGGTTTTTGCGAATTTTAACCGCAGTTATGTATCTAAACAAAGCAAAAAGTCCATATAAACATGGGCTCAGAAATGCATACTCTTTTGCGTCCCTATGGTGATTATGAGACATGATTTCACTTTGTTATCTCGGAAAGAAGCATTTGCGGACACATTTTTACATGAAATTTGTGCTTTGTTTTGATTGCTATGGTAGCAGTAGTTAAAATTTGACTAGACCTTTCAAGAACACCCTGTATATTTTATCAAATTATTGTATTTATTTTACAGAAAATGGGGAACTTTTTTCGTTTTGTGTTGCTGTTCGGTTTAGGATTGTTTGCACTTTTTGGAAGTCGTTCTGCTGGCTACGCTGGCGCAGGGGCACTGGGGTGTTTAATCCTCGCATTTGTCGCTGCACATGGTTGGCGTAAACGTTGCAACGATTCATTGGTAAGTTTTATCAATGTATAAACTGTTATCAATTCACAGAGTTTAAAATGTTAATTAATGTACAAAATTCTGTTTTAGAATCAAGTGGCGCAGTACTTCGCATATTTTTGGATATTTTTCCAACCGTTTTTGTTTGGACTTATAGGTGCTGAGCTAGACACTGACAACATGAAAAGCGATGTTGTTGGTATGTGTATGAATTCGATACATATCAGACAATTCTATTGGTCGATTTTCTCATATATTTATATTTATGAAATATTAATTTTTCTTTCAGTGTTAGGTATTTGTACATTAGGAATTGGTTTAGCAATTAGGATAACAGTGTCTGCGTTCGTTGTCTATGGAGGTGGTTTTACATTGAAAGAACACCTGTTCATTGCACTTGCATGGCTTCCTAAGGCCACTGTGCAAGTAAGTACATTTGATATAAATAATTTTTTAAGCATTCAGATTGATACAGGGTGTCACTGAAAGGTCTAGTCAAATTTTAACCATAGACGCTATGCTACCAAAAAAGAAGCATATCAAATAATGAATGTCATATAAATGAATATCAAATAAGCAAAGAAAAATAATCCATACGAACAGTGTCCGGAAATGCATCCCTTCCTAGATAACACAGGATAAAATCGCATAATTTGCATAAGACTTTTGTCTTATAATTGCTGTAGGTAACCAAATGAGTAATTAGCATTTCAGGACCAATGTTTAAATGGACTTCGTGCCTTGTTTTGATATATAGCATTTGTGGTTAAAATTTATACACCTCAAGTATCTCGCTAATCTTCAATAAATTTCACAGGCTGCTATTGGACCCGTCGCGTTGGATTTTGTTCGTCGGAATAATTTAGGAGAAGATTTTGAAGAGCTTGGAATTCAGGTAATGTTTCATAATGATCACCTAGTACAGATACTGCATCTGCTCTGTTGTATAACATGACTATTAATGCATCATTTCAGGTGCTGACGCTAGCAGTTTTGGCAATATTACTTACCGCTCCTGTGGGTGCTGCGGCAATAACAATTTCAGCTCCGTTCTTGTTGACTCAAAACGGAGACCCGTCCGGAAAAAGCTCTGAAGTACAAAAGAGTGAAGAATCTGATAATCCAGAAAGAGACAATAATCATGTTAATCCATCGAATAACCATGGTGATATATGCATGAATGACACCAAAATGTGAATACGTTTTGGCCTTTCTAAAATCATAAAGAAATATTACCACATTTCAAAAATGTATTGAACTAAGGCAATATGACCAACGACCAGTGTTGTTATTAAATCTCACACAATCTGAATTTTAACAATATTAAAAACGTCACACCTTTTTATAACCCTATTTATTTGTCATTTAGCTAATAAAAGACCCTTTTTATTTTCTATAAGGTTATGATTTCTTAATTGCATATTCAACATATTAATAATTTTTCTACACATATAATAATAACGGGAAGTGCGATTTTCTTGCATATTCCGTACAACACGAGCCAAGACTGCCAAATTTAATAGTAATTAAGTTTCGACGGTTTATTATTGAATTTACATTTCTCAATTGGAAGATGTAGTTGTTAGCTTATTTGTTAACATGCAGCAATATATATATATACAGGGTGTTCTTAAAACGTCTAATCATATTTTAAGCACAGATGCTACGCATCAGAACAAAAGCAAACCCATATAAACATGGGTTCAAAAATATGCTTCCCTTCCGAGATAACACTGGATGAAGTCAGGTAAATGCATAAGCCTATGATGTGGTCTTGTAATTGCTGTAAGTGTACAAATGAGTACATGTTTATATTGACTTTTTGCTTCGTTTTGAGGCATAGCATCTGCGGTTAAAATTTGACTAAACGTTTCAGAAGCACCATGTATAAAGAATTGTGTAGTAAAAAAGTTAATGATTTTGGTCAATTGTTTACCACGGTAATCGTTATTTTTAGAATTGGTGGCTTGGCTTGTGGTGAGGAACTTCTCATTTGAACGAAGCCATTTCACGTTCAGTTGCAAAGGTTCAAAAGTAAAACACATTTATGGAGCAAAATAATACTGTAATATAAATCATTGAGTGTTATAAATTGAACGAATGGCATTTATTTTTGACTGGTTGCATTTAATTCTGAACATTCAACAATCAGTTTCACCAGTGGTGCTGGATTGAAAGGAAATAAATTTTTTCTCTCTAGATTTGCTACTGTAATTTGCAATTTCTTCAACATGGCGAAAAATCCATATTTTGTCTCCATGTTAAATATCCTTGATGATGGCTCACTTTCTTCATCCGACTCGCTATCACTATAAGAAACTAATTTGGTGGATGTCGCATCGAATATTTCACAAAAGCTGTTGCCCGACGTTTTCAACAGCTTTAAATAGCGAGTGAAAAACAAGAGGAAGTTTGTGTCGTTCGATGTCAAAAAATCCAGAAGCACCTGATGGTCGCAGTTAATGCTTTCAACAAAAGCGACAAAACCGCAGTGAGGATTTAAAAAATCAACGGAACACACACTTTTCTTCTCGATGTAGATGTCAATACCGCAAATAAACGCTTCGATTAAGGCGTCGTCCTGGTCCCCAAACAAAGTCCACATCCATTTCGGACCCCAGTTGCAGGTGTGTGAAGAAAGTTCGCGCAGCGCATTACCATAGCATTCAATATTAGACTCGTGTTTCGAGAGAGCCAAAGCTTTCAACATTATTAATGCCACTTTAGGCAAATTAGCGTTACCAACAAACTTTGTCGGCACCTTGATATTTTGATTTTCAACGGGTCCACAGAACCCCCAAGACATGTCACAGTTCGTTATTTTCCACAAATCGGTTTCTTGTAAACATAAACATGAAGCGAATGCTAATAATCCATTAGGAACAGGACATCGTTCTAATTGATGATAACTGTAATCCAGCAGTTTTTCGAAAACGTTCAATAACAAGTTCGTCGCACATGGGGATAACCTTTTCGTGGATCCAATGACAAGTTTCCAATTTGTGGAAGTTTCCATGAATTCATCAACGTACGCACGTGGTGCATTTTCAACAAAAACAAACCATAAGCGTAAGCATGATTGCAACACTATCTCCGTAGTTTCTTGAATGCTTTCTGATGTGACACTTGTATCATCACGCGTCGTCACTGACAAACCCATTTCTTTTTCTATCAGTTTGGGTAACATGTTCACCATTATTTTCAGAGTGAAATTACGAGATGAATAATCCAGTAGTGGGGGTTTCACTAATTTTGCACAAGTACAATCAGTTGGCAATGCGGTGGTTGGAGCTTCAAACGCATGTTTTGCGTTTGGACGAAACTGTGTTATTTTTTCAAGCACCGTTAACAAACCTATCTTAGAAGACAAAGAATCGGTTCTTAACAGTTCATCATTTAACAGACTCAAAAACTCCTCATGACCATCAGGAGAGGTCAATAAAATGGATGCTAAAAGACTAGCATTAGCATATTGCACAAAGCACTCGTCCGTACAAACCAAATCTTTGACTTTTGCGAGAAAATGTTTGTCATTACTCAAAAGGCGAAGAATGCAATGTGCGTCGGCGCATACGTGACTGTCGAACATAGCGTTAAAATACACAACATCCAACGCTATCTGCATTAGATCAATGTGCTGAGGCACCAAACATGTATAATCTACCGTTTGATTTTCGTCCATCGTCAATACATTCTGTCGAGGAACAAATTCAGAAAGGACCGATTTGCACAAACATGCAGAACGTACATTCTCTGCCATTGGTGTATTTAAAGTAATTCCCTTTAAACTTGTACAGTTGTATTTAAGAAGTCGGAACAAAAATTCTTACACGTAATGGCGTTTCGTGGTTTTTCTTTAGATCAATGCAAGCATAAACGTGAAAGCATTGATGTTCTACTGTAGATTGCGAAATGTCAATTGATGCAATTGATGCATCATTTGCTAGATTTTGTTTCTAGCTTTCAATCATCATAGCAGTTGCAATATTGACAAATACTATTATATACTACTATACCATAGGCTTACACAAAATTCCAATTTTCTAGTGTGTTGTCAATTTCTAGGCAATTGAAGAAGTGTACACGGTGTGAAGTTTTGCCTGAAACGAAATGACATGATCATTACTGCAAAGCAAACATTACTGACATTAAAGTTATCATTATAAAATTATTTCAAACGATAATAGCAAATTTTAAAACCTCAGTTGTTTTTCGTAACTATAACTCGATAATAAAACATTAGTTTACCTTGTTTGTGTGTTCAAACTAGTCCAAAAGTCCTCGCATGTTCACCAGAGATGATGTTCACCTTGCACATGTCTCAAAATCCATCTTTCAAATAGCGAGCGCTCATACCTGACGTCATTGGTCAACAAACAAAAATGGCCGTTCGGATTATTCACATTTCACGGAACTCCAAATGAAACATCATTTCGAATAAACGAACACGTCAAAACCGCTCAAAATTTAGATGGATAAGTTTAATAATATATTTCAAATAAGCATGACAAAGATAATTTTGTGATTCATTAATATATCCATATCATATCCTGTATCCTGTGCAAAAAAAAAAAAAGGTGTACTTTTTACACTCTGTTACAAATGTTGTTTACATGATGGCATGCAAAACACTCAGATCAGCTGGAAATTTATTGAAAGTGAGCATTCAAACATCAACAAAACAAACTTAATATTCCATATTTTAACTGTTTTCATATATCTTATAGGTTGCGGAGAATGCTACGCTACATAGTCTACGACCCTTATCAGTAGCAAGTAATTCATGGAGAGGAAGTCTACAAAATTGCACCAAAGACGGTGACGAGATGGCAAAAGCCGTTGTTCAGACCGTTCAACATGAGCCACCTATTAGCGTCCCAATCGAGGAGGAACCAGTGTACATAAAAAAGCTACCTCCGGAACCACCCGTAGCGTGCTGTCGCAGTGGTTGTGCCAATTGCGTTTGGATCCAGTATGCACAAGATATGGTGGACTTTTACAAAGATGGAGGAGAATCTGCGCTCAAGATGGTTGAAAGAATCGACGACGAAAGTCTGAAAATGTTCCTTAAAATCGAAATCAAAGCAAGCATCCTGAGCAAAAAATCATGATGAACTTTGGTTTTATCGTAGTTTAATAATTTTCAGGTGTAGTCGGTTCAAACTGACAGTGGATTCGAAACTGCGACATTATATTATTTAATGTAATATTTAACAATATACCGCTTGTTTTAAATTCACTGTTTGTTACAGCTGACGAATATGAGTAAAAAATGTAAAATGTTAAAATACACTAGGTTTTTTACCCCTGTAGAATATTATATTCCAAACTGTAGAAGATTCTAGTAAGAAGATGAAGAAAAAAAATTCTAACTTTAGTTTTACATGCTTGTTAGGTGTGAATATTGTTAATACTGGTGATTAATTGAAAATAATGTTATTGAATGAAATATAGAGTGTATTTATTCTGTGATAACAACTACAATAACAGTATTAAAAAATAGCAGTTTTTTGGCACGATTAATTTGAGAGACTTTCGTTCAAAATCCCTGTAACATTAAAAGAAACAAAACTTAAGTAACTTGGAATCCAACTAAATGTTACATTCATTGGTTAATATATATACTTACTTTGCACAATACTTTCATAGGCTTTTGTACCTTCTCGGCCTACATTTTCTACTAAATAATTCTTTCCTTCATCACAACTCTGAGCTATTAATTAACAAAATTTACAAACGCAACACATTATTATATATATACATGTACGTTGTTCCTGATAGGTCTAGCCAAATTTTAACCACATGTTTTGATGGCATCAAAACAAAGCAAACAACCCATATAAACATGGGTTCAGAAATGCTTCCCTTCTGAAGATAACACCGAGTGAAGTCACATACAGGGCCGAGCAGAGGGTAGGCCAGTGATGCCATTTGGCATGGGCCTACGATTTTAGAGGGGCCTACTTTTGCT
>JAQIWH010001304.1:0-33183 GCA_034695005.1 Cryptops parisi | reverse complement strand
GCAACAACGTCTTGTCGCCAACCAAGGAATGACATGGACAATTTTTTAAGCCTCATTTCGTTAATGCAACCCTCGAAGCGGGGTTTTACCAACGGAATGTCGAACACGCCACTCTTCTAATGGTGTCGAGACGACGAGCAATATAGCTTTTTAAATGATTAAACGTGCAGCTTTATCTCGATCCTACTAGTACTACTACTATATATCTATCTACTTCCCTACTTTTTTTTCCTATCGACTTTTTTTTGGGGGAGGGGGGGAGGGGACTTGCAAAGTCAGACTGCCGAGTGAAATGTCGCCGGATCATCTATATACTCTAATCTACTCGATGACCCATAGCCAGCTGACTGTTACTGACAGAAGCTTACTGGTCATTGCATTTTTCTTTCCATTTTGGTTTCCCCCCTACTATCTGCTGAAAGAGCAGAATTCAAAGATTCAAGAAATGTTCAGAGCTAATGTCGGTTCAATCTTACAGGGTGTTTCAAATGTCTAAAATTGTAAAATACTGTAGCAGAAATCGTTGAAATTTATTTACACATGAAAATCGAATACGGTTTTATTTTTGTGTTTTTAATTCTATTTTTTTATGAATCTTGTTTGGTTTTTTTATAGAACGTGCTTTTATAAGTTTAAAAAATTATTCAGAATTTCCAGTTAAATTGGTAATAAATTCACAGCTGGCCCCAACGTTAACACGTTCAACTGGAACCCATAATTTATTTTACGAAGACTATACATATAAAAAGAAAATTATTTTAATTTCGATTTATTGCATAATACTAGGACATGGAATAGGTTTATCCAGTTCAAAACCATTGCCAAATTGTTCGGCTTAATATTTTAACAGGATTTTTACGATCAGTCGAGGGAAAAAAGCTACGCCCCACCTACGCCGTCCATAAAATCTTTTTTACCACACACACACTTATACATACATACTAGTATAGATATACTATACATACATACTGTGCATACAGTATACTGAACATGTACTAAGGTAAGAGTGATATGTGTGTGGGCAATGTTCCAACACCTTCCCTATTGTAAACACCAAATGGGCATTAAAAACGTGTTTCCTTGCACAATTGTTAAGTCGTTGCATTTTTGCCGGCGATCACAATCGACTAGGCGCCATCTGCGCGTGCGTAGGCGGAAAAGGAACCATTTGTCTAGTTGTCTGTGTTCTGCGATATTTTCCAGTGTCTTTTCTTCTTCTTCTTCTCTTCCCTACCTCGTAATATATTTTTTTTCTTCCTTTTACCACCACCCTCCCTTCTATTCATTCACCCACATCCACACCCACGCCCGACATAAATCCAGAGACCTCACACATCGAACCCCTCGCATTTTCCCTAAAATGGGTAAAAACAGCTTTTAAACCCCACTCGAGGGTCGCGCCAAGTCAAGTTACGGGATAAGAAAGAAGTAATAAAAAAAAGTAAAAGGTGTTTCTTTTGTGTGTGTAGGATGAGGGTTGTTTTAATATTTTCACAAAGTGAATGAATGAGTGTAATGAATCATAAGTCGTAGTTGTTGTTTTTTGGGACGGGGAGGGTAAGCTGCATTTTTATTTTCTTTGAGACCATGAAATATTAGTGCACAGGTCTAGAAGCACGAGTTTACGCATTCAGTTATGGTTTGTATTAGTCTACTTCAATGTATTATAATCGTTACATTTCAACCATTTTCGAGTATACTATACAACTGGTTTCAATGCTTATAATAATCTACTGCACATACTCCGAATTACGTGTTATATCGGCTAATGTAATGTAGGCCAAAATAACAGAAAAAGAACATTATTTTAGTGTTATGGAAACAAAACCGAAAACATAAAAATCCTTAGCAAAATACTATAATAGTTATATGGTTCCAAAAGTCAGATTAACGCAGGCTATAATAAAGAGGTGGGAAAGGTTACGTATAATACTCGGTGATGAAATGGTCATATTAGATTGGCGCTAACGTGTTGCAAAACTTAATCAACACACAAGTGGTGATTTTCGTAATATGAGGTTTCGCAGAACTTCACCGTTTTCCTAATGGTTGGTAGTGTTTGTAAATGGTGTCGAAATGTATGACAACATTGAGGATATAATGAGCTAGCCAGAAGCAAACGAGCGTCATTGAATTACTCAAATGTCCACACGGTTCGTTCTAACGACTGCACGTATTCGTCGTGAGTTTCACGTGTTACATGTTACACAAGTTAGAACCAAATATTTAGTGGAACGTAGTTTTCGTTGCAGTTAATGAAGAAAGAACTTTTATTCTACATTTTCATTTGAACTGTGACGTGAAATCGGTTCACAATAGCAAAATTCCCTACCTTGATAACTGTAGTTTTGCAAATATTCACAATTTGTATTTATATTTTTCATTAAAACTTACGCTACGATATTTGAAACAATCACTAATCGTAGCTATACAGTTATATCAAGTACTATTTTAAAGTTAGACTGAAAAACATTGTGTAAGTTAATATAAATTTATATTACATCGTATAAAATTAAAACAGTATTGGATACCGTACATTGATTGGTATTTTGGTATTTTGGTTTTTTGGAAGTTATTTTGGTATTTTGGTATCTGAAAAACTCCTATTGCAAAGATATTTGACAAGAAAATATTGCAACTCGCGCTCACGTTGTACTACTGAACTGCCACTAGTACTACCAGTACCGCGCTGCCGAGTATAGATTGATGGGTAGTAGTAGTGGCACCCACCACTCACTTCTCACGGAAATTGATTGGGGCGTTTCTGGTCAAATAACCCCCAAATGGAGGATTGGGGGGAGTTAGGATGGGTGGTGGGGAGAGGGGAGGGGAAACGGAGGATTTCGGACCGGGTCGAAAGTTCAACACGAGGTGGGGGTAGGAGTGGTGCAGAGTTGGAAAAGGCTATTCAACATGGCGGCTAGTAGCACTCTACTACAGCGGTACATTTCGGGTCAGCAAGGCGTGAAATTGAATCCTGCAAAGACATCCACTTTGAAACCTAGGCCGTTTGTCTAATAAAAGGTCAAACAGGAAGGCGTGGGTGGAAGAAGAGGCCGAGTCGGATGAGCCCCCCATTTGTCTAACGGAAGTAGACTGTGGAGAAGAGTGAGTGAGTGCGACTTCATCTGCATCCATGTTTGCTCGACTTTTCCATCGCCTTTTGCAAACACGCTCTCTCGTAGCCCATAATTTAATGCGACGTTTAAAGGAGATGGCACTCTATCTGGCTTAATGTTTTCTTCTCTTATTTTTTTCTTTCTTTGCACTTAGCTGAACTGAATTGATAAAAAATGTCAAGGATTTTCTAGCACTGTCTTCCAGTATATAGCTTTCTTTTCCTATGAAATGTTAATATAAATTTTGTCCCTATGTTCGTATTTTATTTTTTAATTATTAGCGTCCAACCGAATTTTTAATGCTTTAAAAAATGCAATAATTTATTTAGTAGGTGTAGAATGTGCATAGTTTAATATTCACCCACTGGCTAAAGTATTAAAAAATAATTTTCCATACTTTAATATAATGGACAGTCATAAGAAGACCAGCATTAATAAACAAATCTTGAATCAACTATTATTTAGTCATGAACCAGTTGAATAAAACACAAATTAAAGATGACATTTATGGTTCCACAATAATATACTAATTTCCGTGAATGTTAAATGTAGGTAGATAACTTACTACACTTGACTGACAACTGCTTATGAACAGTTGTAGCGGTAAAAGGAATCTACGCTGTTTCAGTTTGAAAATGCAATTCATTCTCCTCGTTCCTTTTAAACGAAGAAAAAAATGGCAGCATTTCAGGGGTTAAATTATGCATTAGTTCACTATCATTCTTTATGACATTCCTCGTTGTACCCTGTGCAACCCACTTGCAATCTAGGTAAAGCTCGGAGGAAATCCTTCCCAGGTCCTTTGTGTTAGACCGCCTACACGAGAAACAGCTTTTGGAAAACTCGTAAACGCAATCCCGTTGTTTTCTCCTCTCCGTTTTTTTTATCTGCTAGTACTAAAACCCGGAACCGTATCCATAATGTATGCTTTTCTTCCTCTTCTTCGTCTTGGATCTTCAAGAAAAAGCGACAATCTTAATCGGTGGCTGGATTCGTGAGTGAAATTGACCTTGTTACGTTTGCCTATCCCTAAGGTCTTCCAAAAGGATCTGTCTTTTTTTTTGTATCATTTTCTAGATATTTTTTCTTTTAAATATTTTTTTTTACCTGTTTATCCCTGATGAATGGAACTATGGATTTGTTGTTGTTTCTTTTATAAGCTATTTATTTTTTGATGGGAAAAAAACGACTTACACCGATATCCTTCTGTACGTCCAAAAATCTTCTAGAGTTACTAAGCAACAACGTTTTGGTTTTTTTTTATATCATGTATACATATATATATATTTTCTCCCTACATGTTTGTTAAATTATCACCAATCTCGTATTTTCCCCTGTGAAATGTAGCTGTTAGGCGGTCTAATTTCAAGAGGATTTGCAGTTTGGATATTATGCTTTGGCCTCCTCTTTCTTCGTTGATGGATTGCCTCGGTTCGTCCGCAAAGCCCTTAGCACGGCAGCCATATTTTATTTTCGAATTAACAGTTAAGGGAAGAAGATGGAAGGTGGAAGTTGAAAATGAGGGAGATGGTAATTTCCATCAAGGTGGTAAATGGATGAAAATGAAAAATGTCATGTTAAAAAAAAAATTGAAATTTTCCACATGGGTTGTCTTTTGTTGGGTGTGCTAAGTTCCAATTCACTCGGTGACCGATAACGTCAATAAGTAATGTCAATCAATAAATTGAAGACAGAAAGAAGTCTTTATGATTCTTAGGGTTTACTTAGATTCTAACATACAGGATGGCACAAAAATCAATAATGAAAGAAGTATGGATGTTATGCCGGTTTTAAATATCACAGTAAAAAAAAAAATATTTATCTCATATTGGATAAATGGATAGTCTAAATTGGCAACAATTTTTATAGATCTTTAAAGCCATGGTGAAGTAATTACTAGTCTCGATATATACATGTACGTTTTAACTGAAGAAAGTTTGAAGAAGGCTTTCCAAGTTCTTTCAAAATCCACTTGTTTGATCCCTCCCAACTGGTCAAGTTAGAGTGCTTTGTATGGCTCTTTTTTGTCCATCTCATCTCATCTTCAAATCGATCCACATCGGCATTCTAATAACGAAATGGACGTGGACGTGGGGGGATAAAAAGAGATAGAAAAAGAAAGGAAAAAAAAAGGACGAAAATCCGAAACGACCCCCTGACGAAAATTCATCTATAGCATTCAACTACAGAGACGACTTTGCCCACGCTTCGTCGTCGTAGTAGTCTTCTCTTCTTCTTCTTTTAGCTACAAAAAGTACCCATCGAAATGGATCGATCGTTGGCGACCGAGGCTAAATGGAGACGGATTCTCACTAATCACGTAGCGATCATTCTTCCCGGAAAAAAGTAAATGCGCATGCGCCGAAAGCTAGACATACACCCCCTTTGTACTTCCCTCACCCTTCGCACTCTTTCTTTCTCGGGCCAAATCCCATTGAGAAATGAATGTGCAGAAAATTGGTGGTAACAGCTTGGAGTATATATATATCTCTCCAAAGACAGTTAACGTATTTTATTTCTTTAAGAAACAAAAGAGTTCTATTGTTTCCTAGAACATCGTTATCAAACCCACTAAGTGAAGTTGCTTTAACATGTAGGGTGATGGGTATCATCGAGTAACTTTACGTATAGTTCAAATATTCTATATTTAGTTTCACATAGACCTACTAATTACAGTAACTTATATTGTAAGATTAAATATGAAATGCCAGGACTTGTTTTTTTAACTGAATGACAATGTTGGAGTTTCATAGTGTAATAACCATTAACCGTTTGTATACTATATACAGGGTGAAACGAAATTTAATTATCAGATATAACTTACTACAAGTATAAGAACATGTACGAGATAATAAATGCGTACCTTGCATACATAAAAGTGTGTAATTGCTGATGGTAATTAGTTGGAACATTTGTGACTACTTGTATGTGAAATGGACTGTAGTTCAGATTTTTATTTTATTTCGTTAAATTAAAATTATTTTGTAAATTAATAAATACAGCTGACTTTTGCTTTACCCTGCATGTCGCGCCTGATGTGCGTTACAGGCTGTTCATCTGCTTCTATGTAAATCAGGTAGTAAGCTGAAAATGAACACCAGGCCACAAACTGAGAAACCGAATACTTGTTGCTAATCGGTTAATCAGTAGGCCTGTGTTGATTATACGTATGTTGAAATTAATTAGCCGACTTATAAGATAAAACATATTAAATTATGTATACATTAAATAATTCATTATAACACGTGAATAAATTATAGACTACAAGTTTACATGTAGTCTGTTCATGTGTACATGACTCCAAGATTCAGCAAATTTAGCAAGATTTAAAATTGTGCCACCCTGTATAACGAAAATTTGAAAAGTTGAAAACTAACGTTTTTATAGCACGGTATTTTGAATCCATACCTGCTACTCAAATAATTAAAATATCGATATTTCACCATTAACCGGTAACTTACTTTCTACCATAATAGCTTATCGGATACTTTATTTCGTTATAAACGTCACCCATTAGAGTTCTTTACATATATAAAACATCACATGAGTTTTGTTAAACATGATGTCGGAAGCTTCCATATTGAAATTGTAAATAGCTTCTGTCAGAATAAACGGTTGTCTGTTTTGATAGATTACAATACTTTTTTTTTTATATAAACATTAAATTTAAAGCATTGATGAAAGGTATAAGAATAGCTTCTACAGAACAACTTTGTAGAAAGATTCGTAAAGTGAGAAAAAACAGCGAATGGAATCTAGTGGCTAATTCGTTTATCATGTTCACTAGCTCGTATACAAGTGCTTAGGTTTAAAGAAAGTAGCGCACGTTTGCTTTCTTAGCCAACTTGTTTACAATCTGTTCGTACTTTATGTGAAGAGTGAAAGCGATGATGATAAAAAAAACCACTAACAACTTTTCAACATGATGGTCTTGTGAGCTAAATGCATTTTGCTATTTTGGACGCTTCTATGTTGTTTTGTGCAATGTTGGTATTTTTTTTCTGTACTATCGTCGAATAAAAACGAACACGTAAAAAAAAATGTTTGTTCTTCTAAAAGAAAAATTATTGCATCTCACAACTTTTTTTTTTTATTTATTATATTTTGAATTATCTAGTATTGATCCACAAATGCATTCTAAAACGCGTTCTTCGTTCTTTGAAGCTACGTACATTCCACCGCAATCTACCGCTTTATGAACTTCTCTGTATATAAAGTAGTTTTTACCATGTTTTTTTATAATCGAAAATGTTGAAAGGAAAAACTCTATTAAAACGAACATCATGAAGAGTAAGCAGAGTTTGTTTTTTTATGTGTTTACGAAAAAAAAAATAATAAACAAAAAAAAATTATTTTTTTAAATATTCATACGCGCGCTGTTATGATTCGGTATGCGTTTAAAGTCGACAGTGAAAAAAAAAATTGACGACAGGCGTATAAAGAAAAACGTAGATGAATATTTTTTCAAGGCGAATTTTTTTTTCTGGGTGGTTATGTCTATAAAGAAATTCCCGCCCCAAGCTAAAGGCAAAAAGATGAATTTGTATGAAGGGTTTGCTTATTGCAGCGGAAGTTTTCAAGCGTTTTTCTCGCGTCCAGAATGCTTCATCTCCGACCAAGTGTGCGATGATGATGGTTGCGGAGAAATCAAGTGCGTTTGGTTGGTTGCTTTTAGTTGTGAAAGTGCCGCCGCCTACGCGTTGTAAAGCCGAGAAGCCGACGATGACGTCATTCATATCGTCCTCTTGGTAAAAAGGACTACCGAACAAATCCTTTATAGGCCCTATACAAGTCATCTTCGAAGAAAACGACTCTTCAAAGGACTTCCGCGCGAAACGTTTTTAAGACCAATGAGAGAAAAAAATGGTACTCCATAGTTATTTCAAGTTTTCTAGTAGGCTACGTTTTTTTACTACTATATGAAAAAAAGACTGTTTTTATTCGAATTTTTGTAAAAATTTGAAACACTTATATCACACACTATTGTAAATGTCCCGTAATTAGTTTTGAATTAATGTAAGCCTACTGTTTATTAGTTTGGCATACCATATACTTAGTTACAATGATCTAATGTTATACAGTGAAACTTCTATATTCCTCAGCTCCTATATCTATCAAATCCAATATTCGCCACATTTTTTTCTCGGTAAAATAATGCTCCGATATTCGTCTCAAAATCCAATATTCGTCACAAAAAGTCACAGTCACAGTCAAAAGCAAGTTTGTAATATCATAAAATATTAAAAGGTGAACTAAACATGATGTGAATGCTTACAGTAATGTTTGGGCAACAAGACGAGTGGATTCACAAAGTATTTGAAGTTGATTTTATATTCATCAGATTTAGTATTCGTTTGTTTTCTGAAACGGATTAAGATAAATAAGCTAAGGTACAGGAGGTTCTCGACTTACGCGAATGTTATAAATCGCATATCGTATAAATAAATCGCATAAGTCAAATCGTATAAATTCATCTCAGATAAATTCAAACTTAGATTTATCAAAATTCACAACATTTTGTGTTCAATAATTTGTGTACTCCCGCCCAAAATCGTATAATAACAAATTTTTGTCGCATATAACGATTTGGGGAAATTTTCCAGTCGCATAATAAGGAACCGCATAACTCGAAGACTTGTTGTACACTAATGATTCTCTCTTTTTCTTCGTGTTAGGCTTATCTTTGCTGTATGGTCATTCCTATTGGGTATCTTAGGCCTATACTGTACTCTATGCAGAATTCAGAAAAGTAACCAAAATCGAAGTCAATAATCCTGTCAATTCATCCATCCTTTCACACAATCCCAGTCGGGTCATCCCTTTTAGAAGGAAAAAAAGCTGTTTCATCGTGGTTTTATGATATGTTACTTATTGCTACACCTTTCACGAGCGCACACGTCGTAAGCTCGTTAAACTGCATGAACAGAAGAATGCACAGAAGCCTTAGTGGTGGTTTCTTTTATCTCAAAACGCTCTCAGTATCTCATCCATAGTTCATGTTGCACACAAATACTCTTTAGCTAGTCTGGAGGGCAAATCCCTTTCTGCTTTAGGATTTCGTCCACGCATGGTCAATGGGTGACAATAGCCCGTGATGACAATCTGATCTCCTAAGTAAGATGAGGAATCGAGGGATGAAAGGGAACGTGCATCATCACCACCACACTCCCTCAAGAAACACAATCACTACTACGCCTATACTCGCCACCCGTAATTATTCTTCCTCTTTCCATGAAAGGCGATCTCGAAAGTGAGGGACAAGATGGCCAAATCCCACTCAGGTCACTTGGGCGGAATCGTAAACAGCTGCTCTTCCCTCTTCGTTTTCTTCCTCCATTTTTTTCTCTTTTTTTCCATCTACAGCAACACCCCTTGATGTAGAGTAGACTGGTCCGATCAGAAAATTCTGAAGGAAAGGTTTCTGGGGGGATTCTTGTTGTGCGAGTAATACCAGTTTTGGGGGGACATTTCCAAAAAAAAAATATATCGGCACGCTCCATTTCTTACTACTACCATTCCCCAGACGTCTCTCTCCTTCAGTGAGAAAGAGAAGACGCTTCCTTTTTATATGGGAAAAACACTCCCTCGTTCCCCTGTTTTGGTAGCCGCAGATTCGTGTTTCATTTTTCGCGCGTCTTTCCCTTGGCGAGAGTGAAAAAGGGGGCTTTTTCTTCGCCGAGGTTCCCTTCCTTTCTCAAGAATCAAAATGGAAGAAACCCCCATGAAAATGGATGAAGTTTCCTCCGTCCTCGAGTGGTCACCACATCACCCCCCTTTTTCTCCCCCTTTTCTCCCTCTTCCTCTTTCCCTCGTTTCACTTTACTTTTTTTTTCCTCTGGCATTCTACCACCCACCACCATCGCCTCTGTTTGGTGCGTGGGTGTCGACAAGTATATTTCAGTGATTGATGCGATTCGGAAGCCCCAAGATGGGTCCTTAAGACGCTTTAAAACGGCCCCTTTCGGACACGGTTCGATTTTGTAAACAGTTCGCGCCGCACCCGAGTAAAGCCATAGCTCAATCCCACAATTCTTTTGTTCACAATGAAGGCAATGTGTTAAAAAAAAAAATAAATGAGATTCTGAAGAATGAGTTACGAATGGAAAACGAATGAAAATACAGCCAACAATATAGCCGTCCATAGTAACCTGTGATTCTGGATTATCGGTTTTGTGAGTTGGTTAACTTTCTGAACTTTTAAAAAAACTTTTTTTGGTGGGATAAAAAGAAAATATTGGTATATGGTTTTATTTTACGCTTTTTATTAGATCGTATAATTAATTACGATTTCATCATCATTCATCATTTTTGGGCCCGCTTATCCCAGCGGGGTCGCAGTGGGCAAGCCCACGTAGCACGAACCGCCATCTCTTCCAATCCTCCACCGCAGCACAAACATCGACCCAGCTGCTGAGACAGACCTTCTCACAGACTTTAAAAAACTGGGAAGAGCTATTAATTACGATTTTTTTCTAATAATTTGTGATGGTAGAATACATCAATGCACATAAGAATAACATGATTTTCTTTATGGATAACTGTAATTGATCAAATGTATTACGAATGTTGTAATTCTTCTTTGGAAAAAAATAGTGCAAATAATAGGGTTATTGACAACCATCTATAGTTAATTTCAATTTGGTAATTAATGAATATTATTGATACTTTTGTACATTAGAGATTTTGCAATGTAATGTATTACTTAAGCATAGTTTATTTACTGTATAATTAATTATACACGTTTTTAGCTCATTCAATGTTTTCGAAAACTGTGTTGAAGACGCTTTATATAACATGTGATAAATTTACCTTGTTCATTGCAATTCTAAGATGAAATAAATGGCGTCGGATAATGCTTACCTGAAAATAAAAATGTAACAAATTAGTATGATAGTTAACTGTATTACATATACACTTGCCAATATATATTCATGTCAATATAAATAATAATTGTAGCAAGTATCAATGCAATTGTTATGTTCTTAATTGATCTTTTGACTTGTTGAACGAATGAGTTTAATGTTTTTATGTTAATGCATACGAGTTGACATTATATTTAAAGCCATCATTACTTATTTGTAGTAAGTGTACATTTTATAGATTTAGTATAAGTGGTAGGTAACTACTTGGAGTTTAACGAGGTACCGACTGCCTTAGAGCTATTTCATTTGGCCCTCAGACTTTATTGAAATCAGAAATAATGAGGTGAGGATGATAAAGGTAGAACAGGGTTTTATAATGCAGGAGGAAACGGGAGAACCCCGAGAAAACCCGCCCCCGTGATGTCAAAACCCAAACTAGATCCACATGATTTTTAAGTATACAATACTGGCATAAGAGATTTGGATAAGTAAACAATTACTTGTACACGGTAGCGTAGCCTATAATCAATACACAAATACTTCGTATACCGATGAAGGTAAATGAAGTTGCATTACCACCACAAATTGAACTAACAAAATTCGGTTCAATGTTGAACAACCTTAAATTCAATTTAATTCTTATTGCTTAAACTAAATCCTGTTATACATATTTATTATAACGTTTTTCTGAATTATTGATATGTTGTTATTTACGAGTGATCGTGAATCAAAACCACTTTTCCGTTATGGTGTTTATAAAATTTCACCATTAATGGTCGTCTCGGCATTTTGCATTAATTATTGTCAGGGTTCATAAAAATTATATTCATTTCATTTTATTTTTTTTTTTGCATAAACAAGGCCTATTACACTCGTATAATGAATTGTTTATTTAAAACCTCGTCTTGATTTATTCGAGACAGAGTGACATGCGTGTTTCGAGTTACGATCTTGTGAATGAATTAATTCTCTTTCTCTACTATATTTATTTTGCCTTGCGAAAAAGGTGTGGCAACAGCGCTAATTAATTAATGTCATTTGCATCACCCTCAAAAAAATATAAATGAAATTAAAAATAAAATTTAAAAAAAACAAAAAACAACACGTTACACACAAACAACGAAGTCATCACTACCAAGAAGGCAAAAAATTAACATTTTCCCTTCGTCTCGTCTTTTCGCCAATAATTAAGATTATGATTCCAACTAATGAAGAAATATGTTAATTTGGCTAAGAACAGCCAAGTCATCACTTATAATTTTCCACAATTAGAAACCCTACGTAAAAATGAAGAAACTAAAGGATGGAAGAAGCAATGGAAAAAATGTCTGAGGGTTGTTGTTGAGGATTAAAATTGAGGATCAAAGTCCCTGAAAAAAAAACTGTGCTCATGCGTGCATTTCGTGTTTACACTGCCGACAGTCAATGAAGATAATTAATTGCATTGCGACTAATCGCGCCAGGGTTGGAAGCAAAAGAATCCATACCATACACTCCCCCCTCTATTTCGTCTCAATTCCCCCTTCCCCTTAAGGTTTCTAGAGCAGACGACACAGCATCGTCATCGTGCTATGATCCGTGTTGCCTTATTGACCCTGATGCCCGGATGATTAATCAATAATGACTAAATTTTGTGGGGGTCTTTGGCGATACTACTCTTGCACTAATTTTTTATGAGTCGCGTATATATTTCTTATTTATTAATACATTTTACTGACTCTCCCCCTCCCTAAAGAATATCGTGTATTTGATATAGTCTATGGTAATAAAAAATAGCTTTTTTTTTCTCTAGAAATCGCTGCGAGGGAGTGGGGGGTTCGATCATCGTAATGATCCAATCATCATTTGATCATCGTTTAGAGCCAATTTAATGAGGTCGTTGTTATAAATTTTCCTTTTTTTCCATTGGCGTGCTGAAAGCTTCCGTTATCGGTGTTATTGTTTTTAATTTTTCCTTTCATGTAGGCCTATACAGTATTTGTATTGGAACCTAAGTGAAAATAGCAAAGAATTGGGGGTGGGGTGTTGGATGATGAATGTCTTCCAGTATTCGATCAATGGTTTTAAATGAGAGCTCGTTGACGGTGAGGCGTAGTTTGAAATCGCGTGCATTGAGTGCGTTAGTTTGGCTACTGTTTATTTATTACAAGTTGGTTGACCAAATAAATGCAAAATCCTGAAGTCGTTTTGTCATAGTTGAGCAATTATGCCGAGCTTCCCCAACTGATAACTTATTCATGATTTGCTTACAATTATGAAATTTTTAGCAGATCATACGAAAAAAAGTGTTGTGCAAAAAATAATTCAAATACACAGTTATATGTAAATTTATTTGTATCATGCTGTTATTTACGAGTATTAGTTTGAAACGTGTAATCAAAATTATGTGTAACGTGGAAATTGTCTCGTCTATGTCTTTCTCGGCTAATTATCTTATCTTAACTTTTTACTAAGATTTATAAACAAATTATTTGTATAGCGTATTTTGTCATACATCACTACCGGTATATACTTACTTTATACGATACTTTTTATATATGTACAATAGTTTCGCTTTATGCGATTTTTGAGTAATTCAATATTCTATTTATGCGCATTTTGAGTAATTTTATTTTCGATTTCTACGAATCTGGATTAATGCGATCTTTGAGTTACGTGATATTTGATTTATACGAGTTTCGAGTAATCCCATTTCCTATTTCTGCGATTTTTCATTCAATTTGTGTGATTTTTGTTACATTTGACTTATGAGGTTTTCGATTGATCGGTTCTCACTTTATGCGATTTTTGGTCCATTGGACTGAACTATACAGTTTATTATCATAAGCGTCTTTAGATGCCAATATACGTTCAATTTTCAGCTCACTCACAAACTCACGATTAACCCCTCATAATAAACATATAAATCACAAAGTCACTCACAAATGAAGCTAATATAAAGCGTATAAAAATCTAAATTTGTCTGGCGCGTATTTTACTTTCTAGGAACGGTTTTTGATCCTTTTTTTCTGTCATGTAGAAGTTACATTTATTTTTCTAGCTTTTAAATATAGTCATTTAATCACTACAAAAATATTTATAGTATGTTGATAAAAAGAGGAACTAAACGTTCTCTTGATTAGAATGGTAAATTGGGTGAAAAGGGCTACTTATTTTTTTTATTGAGTATACTAACTTTGTGATATGACATCATTATGAAGTTGTTGGAATGGTGGTAGACTGGGGTTTTGTCATGTAAAGCAACATCCGCTTCCCCAAGTTATTGTGGCAAATATGTAAACTGGGTCTCTAATGATCTCCCAGTAGAATTGAATTGAATTCATAAACACCTATTTGTGTGCGCTCTTGTGTATGTATATATGTTTACGTGTAAAATTAGAAATGCATTTTTTATTAGCTTGTGATTTAACGATTGCTTGATTGAGACGACACAGTATTGAACCACCGTTTTTTTATACTGTTGGACTTTTGTAGCATAAAAATAAATATCCTTATCAAATTTCTTTTTATATGTAACGACAATCGATTGAATCGATTAACATTTATAAGTCTATAATTGTCAGTTTTTATATATAATTTAGCACCAAAGAATTAAAACGTGCTTTTCGTATATATATTTACAAATCAACTTCCTGTTGATTCAAACGGGTTGATTCATTTATTTATTTCATTGCTGTTTACTCTATACCGGAATAGCATTCCACTCGTTAGTAGAGTAATCATTAAGAAGTACAAACACGTTTTTACTAGTGTCGGTTAAAGTGTTGAGCGGAAAAAGAAGAAAAAATGGATATGTAATTTGTGCTTCGGGTGAATGATCTTTGAGCAGAGATTACTGAAACTGGAAATGATCATCAAGTCAGACAGTGGCAGTTTGCCAACACTTATTACTGAACCAAGAAAAGAGAAAAAATATACACACAAAAAAAAAACATCGATAATGATTGATTTATCGTTTACGTCCATATCCATTACACCGAATTAATGGGAATTTATTTTTAAAGAACTGTTTTTTCTTGTTGTTTACACTTTCACTTTTCTTAATTGGTTTTTGTTGATAACAGTAAGATTTTACCATTTCTATACAAAGTGAATGCGTGAAAAATACATTCCAAGATCGAAATTCATAAAGAGAAAAAAACTCGATCTTCGTATAATTTTCTATAGAATACTTATTCAGTTTTCGTCCAAGTGGCTAAACTGGCAATGAATTTTCTGTTTCGATTGGTACTTCCCCCATTTCTTCATTTTTTTGTGTGTTCTCTTCTAGTAGTCCGACTGTTGGTGACAGTTACTAGGGGGTTGGCTTGGAAACCGACCATCTTTCCAAACCGCTGCTGTTTTCTATTGGATTCTTAAATCATCGACTGCCAACCTATTTTTTTGTCTTTTTCTTTCATTTTTTCTTCATTCTTTCATTCTTGTGTCGACATGTCATCCGACATGCTCAGGTCGATGGACACGGTTGTTGCTCGTCTTCTTGCTCGTCGTCACACCAATGTTCGTTTTACCCCAAGGCGTGCACATTCACTTTCGACAACCGCAAGCATAGAAGACGACATTGCATTTTTTCTTCTTCTTACTTGTAGATTTTTTTTTCTTTTTCGTTTTGTACTAAAGATCTTGTGTTCTTGTAGGAAAAAGCGATGAACCATTTAAGAAGGTTTGTGGTTTTACTTCGAATGTGCTCGGAATGCTGAGAATTTCTTTTCGTCTTCTTAAGAACTACTTAAGGACCATTCGCAATGAACTGACTCAATCAATGAAAAAATCATTTCCGAATCGATCGTATTAGTTTTCTAATCAGTCTAATGATGATTACTGCAGCGTGAGGTGTTTAATTTACCAATATGAGAGCTAGCTACCCAATAGACCTTTTTTATACTTATGTTCGCAACAGTCAAGAAATGATTGCCATTGGCTCTTAAGTACACTAGGCTCGTTCTAATACGTTTTTTTTTGTTCGATGTTAGAATGAAACAGTCGTTTGGTTGGATTTCTTTTTTGTGTGGTAGATATCGAAAAAAGCATTATTGCCAGTTGCCTAGTACTGTTCTGAGGGGTCGTTCTAAACTGATGGGCTTTTGAGCTCTTGGATCAGCGAAAAAAGTTACCATAGCAACGAATATTTTCGTGTGTTGTTTTTTTTTTCCGTGTTATTTTTCGTTCACGAACGAAACGAAGTAAAAACAAAAACATGGGGAAATATACGATGCACTTTGCTAATCGAACACCATTTGCATCAAGTACTACTACTTGGAAAGTATACTTTCTTCAAAACATGGCTGTTTACGAGCTACCAATTGAAATGCAATCCGCGCTCACTCTCGAAGGTTTGCACCTTCTTCAACAGCTTGCAAATTACTCTGAGGAGAAAATTCTTAACAGTTGTAGCTAAGTTGCTAATGCGAGTGCTATAGAAACTTCAAAGTTGAAATTCCTTTTGTGCTGTAAAATGGCTGTTCAGAAAAAAAAAATTAATTTTCAATGAAGCAAAACGTGAAAATATTTTTTAATTATTTTTTTTGTAGGCTGCTCTTTCTTTAAAACTCGTATTCCGTGACATTGATAAAGTGAGATTGTGCATAAATGTATAATACATAATTTTGTGTTACACTTTAAAACTGCTAATTTAAAAGTGTTCAACGAGTCAATCATTATTATTAGTTATCAGTAATTATTACTCATATTTCCTCGTTAAATATATTGAATCATGATGTATCATCATTTGACTGACACTTAATATTAATCAATAATCATGTGTCAATATGATTCCATTATCGGTAATAGTTTCTCAATTTTTACTAGATTCACTCTAATTATTGAATTTACTTTTAACTTTCTCCATAAGTGTTTTCATGTCTTACAGAAAAACAAGATAAAAATTGACTAAAATTCAAAGACATTTGGTATCTAAGATATACTTTCTATTTTATACCTTGCTTCTCTATAAAATAGTTGATAAACGCTTAACTCTACCTAACCAAAATTAACGTATTTTATATATAAGCTTATCAGATTAAACACTTGTGTGGATTAAAATTATTGAGACTTCAGTTTGAAAGTTTTATGCCATTTTATTTATCAGTTTTATGCCAACAAAAAATCTATTTCTATAGACCACCTTTTCAAATAACTAATTCATTCATAAAATCTCTAAAGAAGGAAGGTGTCTGAAGGTTTCGGCTTCCGAAACATGTTCGATTTTTGAAAAATCATCAATAATAAAACTTTCAAAACTAAAGCCTCGGTAATTTCAATAAACTGTTGACGTCAATTGCCATTCAAAAACTCCTTCACCATTTTTAATGATCTGAACTATCACCGTATATGTGGTTAAACAACAACATTTATTATAGAACATTGAAATCACAGTTTAAACTCTAGTTTGAATAAGTCTAAAATCATATTTAAAAGTGTTTTGTTCGATTCTTTAACTGAAACTTATAGGCATTCTAAAACATTTCTACACATTTCTGACAACATATAGGCCTACCTACTTTATAGTACAGGAGCGGTCAAACCGCGGCTCGCGAGCCACATGCGGTTCTTGGACCTTTAATATGCGGCTCGATTAACTCTCATCAAAGTTAAAATTAAAGAAACATACAAAAAAAAATTTCAAAAATAGTGGGAGGCAAAGGGATTAAAGAAATTTCATGCCAATAAAATTATTTGTATGTTACAATAAAAACGTGTTTGTAAATTTTGTTCATGTCTTGCGGTTCTCGAACATCTGAAGTTTTTCTACGTGGCTCATACATTAGGCAAGTTTGGTCACCCCAGGCTATAGTATATACAATACAGATTAAACTTACCTTTCATAAAAAACCTTTTAAAACAAACAAAAAAAACTTGCTAGAAATTGTTTACAAGGAATATAGTTTTATCGTGGTAACTTTCAATGTTTCAATAAGAAGAAAAAAATATAAGAAGGATTTTTTTTCGCTATTAAAAAAGCGACCTTGCATGCATACGAAATGAAGCTTCTCGATCCGTTACTGGGATTGTATCCCATGACAGAGCAGCAGTCTTCTTGAGGGAACGAGACTAAGGGAAAACTCACAGCTGTCTCCTTCTTTTCCTATATACTAGTGTAGCCTACTTTAGTCTAGTAGTGTAGTCTGCTACAACAGACGAGCTTAAAGCCGCTCCCAATGTTGTCAGATGAAATTGAAAGTTGCCAACATCGTATCTGTCAAACCGTTGTGTGGTGGGTATTTTGTTAGTTGTGGGAATATTAGGTTGGTTTGGGATATTACACCCATCCCTTACAAACTGTAATATATTTTTGAAAAAAAAAACATTTAGAGAAAACTGGATATGGTATAAAGTGGAACAATATCAAAATTTCACAGAATGAAAAAGATATACCAGTACAATTTATATAATACATTAGTATGTAAACCATGCAATACAATGGTATATAAACCATACAGAACAATGATTCATAAACCATTGACACTCAGAATTGAACAGGTTATTTTCAAAACGTCTTAAGTCCATGAAATCTTATTATCTTAGTATATTATCTTATTATTATTATTATCTTATTGTTATTTTTGTTGTTTGTTCCAATAGAATGCATGTTAATAAATAAATAAATAAATAAATAAATAAATAAATAAATAAATAAATAAATAAATGCAATTTTTTAGGAAACGATTTTTTTTATTCATTTGACCATAGACTTTGCATACAAATGTGGTTTTTGAGAGTCATTTTCAGTAGAAAATAATAAGTTTTGAATCTTGAAAATAAAATATCTGCAATCAGCGATAGTTTTCAGAGCTTCTTAACTAAAAAATGATCAAAAGTGGAGATAAGACTTTTTGGAAATACTGTAAGCGTTTCAATTATGAAAGCAAAAAACGTTTGTTAACGATAACAAGTATGTTGCTTTTTAAGGATACGGTTTATATCGCATATTGTTTCGTTTTATGAAACTTTAGATTTATGTCATCTTTGAGTTATTCGATTTATGCGAGTTTCGAGTAATTTTATTTTTAATTTCTGCAATTTAAGATTCGATTTGTGTAATTTTTGTTACTTTGGTAGTTTTTGATTTTATGCGGTTCTCATATTATGTGATTTGTTATCCATTGGACTATAAAATATACTATCATAAACATGCCAGTATAAGTTCAAATGTCAGCTCATTCACTCACAAAGTCACTCACAATTGAAGCTAATATGAAGCGTATAAAATGGACATTTCATAATAATGAAGAATGTTAACTTTACAAAAGCCAAGACTTGGAATGCTATACGATCAGAAAATGTGTACTGGTTTAAATTTCAAATTTCACGAAAAGTAAAATAGTGTCTATTTAAATAAACAGGAAGATGAAAATCTAAAGTTGATCTATTGAGTCCTCAGTTTCTATACAAACATCAAAGCAGGTTTGTTTTTTTTTTTCAAAAAGGAAAATCTCTATCTTTGCGACAGGACGTTAAAATTTACTGCGTGACTTGTCATTTAAAATGTCCTTTGCGCGTAAATATAATTTTTAATCTCGCTTCTGTTCTCCGTTTTATTTATGAAGCCAGAAGAAAAACGAGACAAGAAACCTCCTCAGATATATAACACAAAAAGGCTTACTTTGTTGTTTTTGACTTGTTCTTCCAAAAGAAAGAGAAAAATAGAAAGAGAAAAGACTTTTCGAACCAAGTCGAGGTTGAAGTATGACCGACAGTATTTCACGAAAAGTAATAAAAACGACGTTAGCTAAAACGTAAACGTGTGTGTAAAGTTTTATTTTCCTTTTGCCCTTTTTACCATAAGAAGCAAAAAAAAGTGAAGTCGTTATCGAGTTACTTGTTATTGTAATAAAATTCGATTGTCGTCATTTGGGACAAAACTTAGTTATTTTCACTGAAATGCTTATAACGTCTACTGTTGATGGGACCTTTTTGTCCGTTGTCAGTTTTTTACAAATGTGTCACTGAATGTTGATGACACTGGTGTATAGAAATTAGTGTATTGAAAGTGAAAGGACAAAAATTTTATTACTTGCACAAAAAAAAAAGATATTTAAAAGTCTCCCTAAGTCATAAATTAAACATGAAAACAGTTAGGGTGAGCCATTAAGTTATCTTAAGTCTATGAATCAAAAGACAGGTGGTCAACGTAAAAACGAGTGATATTGCCTGTCACGTCGAAAGTTGTAAGATACAAAGAGTGAGACTTAGCAGACTTTAAATATGATAGTCAAGAATGATATATTACTACGACTTCATTATTTTGAAGTAGTGATGAAACTGTTAACATTAGTTATCGTATATTAGTAAAAAATTTAACGTTGTTAACATATATTGTAGTAGTCAACCTCCAAACGGTGGTCAGAATTAAAAATAATTAAGATTTAATGATACGTGATGTGGCTTCACCAAATTATACAGTACGGTATTAATCGTTCTGACTCGTTGATTATTCATCGCTTCACAGCTGAATGATGACTGATACTGTTGGTGTGAAATATTCATCAGGATTAATAGTCTTTGTTTTCAAGTGTAATCTTTTTCTATACAGGGTGGATCAAAAGTCGCTACTCATTGTGAAGCTTATTGGGAAAAACAGTAGGCCATAAACAGTACAAATAGAATGGTGAACTAGTTTGTTAAAACTACACTAGTTAAGGTGGGTGATTTAAAAATTATAAGATGATTAAAATCAAGCTCATCTTTCAATTATTTATTTTATTTAATTTATTTTAAAATTTCATACTCCAATGGAGTAAGCAAGGATAGGTTTATGCAAATAAAATGCGTTTGAGTGTTTCTAAACTGAGTGCTACAATTTTGATTAACACGTGTAGTTGTCTGATAGAAGTTGGAAGTTTGCTCCAACTGTAAATGATATTGTAAGAAAATCTATTATTACGTAAGGTAGGAAAGTTGAAAAGGTATACTGTGTACAGTAAATAGTTTTCTCTGGTTTTACACTCTGCAACTATTTAAGTCGAAAGCCTACACATTTCAATTATGTTTGGAATGGGTAGTGATTTTTGGCCCACCCCGTATATTGTATTGTGTATAATACAATCAAACTGCGAATCTGTATTTCTGTCTGAATCCAAAAATTTCTGTCCGAATCTAGTATACCGTACTTTTATTGCTCACAATACGTCTACAACTTTTACACTATAGAGGTACATAAATTACATGAATGATGAATGTAAAAACCTACGTAAATTCAATTTTATAAAATTTCGCGTGTAGTTTTGCTCCAGTTTCACCCAGACAAGAGCTTACACAAAGGAAAAGGTTTCATCACCAGTGTATTTAAAAAAAAAGCATTGCAGGGAACGAACGCAGCAGCTCTTCCCGAACCCTATCATTCACGGTCCAATGTCGATTATTCACGGTACGAGAAACAGCAGCGTGACGTCATGGAGCTCTTGTTACACAATGGGTCATCTCCACAACGAAACCTCTCACTAATACAACTAGTACAAGTAGACGCCACACACACTCACTGTTGTTCGCTTCATTGACGTGAGACTTTTCTCACGTGCTTCTAGCCCCCGAACTGGACGGTTATGAAGATTCGACACAACTCGGTTTAGAAGGGACAATTTTTTTTTATAGTTTTTTTTTGTTCTGGGGCTATAGTTGAATGAAGGGGGGGGGAGATGAGATGAAAATTGTCTGTCACGATCATCTTAAACCGTTCGGTCGAGTGGACGTTGCTGAGCGACAAACCAAACAATGTCCATGTATATAGAGACTACGTGGAAAACCCTTATTTCAATTTTAAATTTTTGTCATATCGGAAAGTAAATGTGTGTAGGTTGTGTGCGGAAGGCGGGTAGAAACAAGTTATTGAATTCTATATTTTTTTTTATTACCAAGAAAAATTCGATTGTTGATATAGAAAGCACTACTTGCATAACAGTATTTGGTTGTAGCGTGGACTGTAAATCACCTTATGAGTTGACATATGGAGTAAAGAAAAAATATCCAATTTTATGTTTATATGAAGAAAAAAAAGTTTATTTTATACGGGTGTTGTTTGTATCAGACATTCTGGAGACTAAAAACACATTAATCGTCGTTGAATATGAACATCTAACAGCTACATACACACGTATAATGTGTATTAATAAAAACCGTATTCGTATTTATGAATTTGTTTAATGTAAATCAATAATTTTGTCATATATTTAAGTTGGCACTGTAAATCATGAATAGTCGACAAATTTTTTATACATATTTTTTAATATTGTTCAAATTTTAATCGGATTCTTTTGCGACGCAAAAATCACTAATCGCTAGTTTCAATGTGTCAAATCAAATCGGGTTCAAATTTGAACATATTTTTATATTTTAGTTTTTTTTATTATTATTTTTAAATTTATAGTCAATAATTTTGTTGGAAAACCCTGCAATAGTTAAATGAGATAAATTTACACTTCTTTATATATTTAGTGTTATACTATGTTGAACTTAGTAGAACAAGTAGGAGCACCTGAAGTTGCAGGGAGTCAAATATGAGGTTGTTGCGTTTTATTATTATTACTATTATCGTGGTTAAAATCTTAATCAAAAGTCCCCCAAAACGTCACATTTTGGGGCTGTCAAAATATTTTCTCTTTCACTCCCTGTTTATATACTCTCGGTGCTCTGCGTTCTATCTTTGTCACGTGATCGGTTTTAAAAGCGAAAAAAGAGAAGGAGAGGTTTTTAGTTTTTGGTGGTGATGGAGGGTAGTGATATACAACTTTTGGAATAGGGAAGAGACACTTTTTTCTTCTTCTTCTTTTTGACTTTCAGCTGCAAGCACACACAACAACAACTATCGTTCTCAGTTGGGGGTAAAAAGCGAAAGGAAAAAAAAATGGGTGAAAAAGAAAAAAAAATAGTGAAACGAAAATGAAAAAAAAAATATAACATATAAGAGAAAAGGAACCACGGTTCCAATTTCACGTCAAACGGAAAGAAAAAACAAACAGAACGATTATTGATAAACGCCATTTCGCAATAACAACAAACAGCCCAAAAGAAACGACCACCACCAGGGGAAAAAGAGATATGAAGTCATTTCCAGGAACTGTCGTTTTTCTCGCTCAATCGTTTATTTTATAGATATATACACACAAACACACACACACACTATTATATCTGCGCAGTAGCGTTTCGCTTAACACGATTACGGATAAGACGAACTTTGGCTTTTCATTGGCCATTTCCCGAAATCATCACTTAAATGGAAGAAATGTTGTTTTCTAACTATACGAATAGTGGCATATGCAAAACTCGCATAAATCGAGGACTGGACTTTGTATACAAATGTTTTGTGACAAGAAGAAATATTCGAACGAAATTATGTACATACGTATATTCAAGTTTTAGTTCAATTGGTGACCACCAGAGAGCAAAGATAATAAAACATATAACTGCACAGAGGTGCCGTGCTGCAGTAATGGCTTCAATCAAAGAAAATCCAAAACCATTGAATAACTGCAACCATAAAACAGTGCCTATGGACATACGAGTGTGATCTGAGGCGAAAATCAGTTTTGCTCTCTATGCAGAGCTGTAAATGGTGCACAAATTGAGTCACACTACACATAAATTCACGACGGTTTACTTTAATAATATATGGCATATATTATATGCTATACACAAACACACATCTCTTCTTCAAAACAAATTAAATTTTATTTAAAACACTCTGAGTACTTTACGGACACCCTGTATTTGTATCGTAAACAAGTATTGAGCAGCAAAATCAATGAATACGAGTAGAAGCTGAGGAGGTGTGGGTAGGTTTACGATAGCTTATGCGATAACCATCGTTTCTTGTCCCAAATTAAAATCTATTCAATCAGGATGATGAATCGTTCGCAGCAGGGATTGTGGGCGCGAAATCAGAATTCAATCTTGGCCAGAAGATGACATCGAGTAATTCGTTTACACACAACACACACAGAGTTTGCACACACAATTTTCTCGAATAAATTCAACTCGGCCACAATGAATATAAATCAGTTTACGGAGTTTTTCTTTCAAAAACATCGAACTATCCATATGTGATGACAATTCATAGATGACAAATTTGCGCTAAACTAACTCGGTCTTCATTGTTGCAAAAATAACTTCCACCATTTTATTGTATTGCTGCTGATACATTATTCGCGGTTCAAAAAAAGGGAGCATTTTGGCAAGTTTTGTAAGTTTAAAAGCGACGAATGAAACTGTCATTGCATTTTGCTTGCATATTGTCAATGAAAATGGGGGACGGAAATTATTGGCGGGGACTGTTCTGTCGTTGCCTTTTCGAGTGGATCAATGGATTTTCCATAATAACAGTTCCACGCTCGAAAACCAGCGTGGAATGAAAGAGGTTAAAGAGACGACGAGGAACTAATTAAAATCGAGAGAACGATTGATAAATAGCTTTGGGCTCCAATTTCCGTTGTTCCAAGGTTTTCAACTCGTTGTTGTTTCGGACTTTCCAATCACTTGTAATGATTAATTGGGATTATTTTTTCTCTTCATGTGTGTGTGTGCAACTATTTCGATGGTTGGTTATATACTATAAACCGAAAATGCTCTCAATGGAACTCGTAAAAATAATTTCACCAATCTTTTTCCAACGAGGAAGTGTTTGACACATAATGGTGTTGATGGAGTCTCATTACTGTTCCGTTTCATTATAATCATTTTCGATGTTTGAAATGATTGAAACACGTTGTTTAATTTGACTAGTCGGTTTCTGAAATTTTGGTGTTTGTTTCCCCTTTCAGGTTAATTTTTCACTGATGAAGCATACTGTATATGGTAAAACGGGCTTATTTATTAGAGGTTGCCAACTTAACAAAAAACAAAACAAACAACTATTGAGACGTTAACCGTTATGTGTGGATAACTGATTTTTCTGGATTACTAGTGGTTTATAAAATAGTTGATAAAATCTATATAACTAAAATGTAAGCGTTTAGAAATACTTTCCAGTAACTTAATTAACTATCTTCGTAAGTACCTGAGATATTATACTGAATTTGGTGTAATGAATTCTAAGCTTAATAAGTTTCATGTAACTTTGTAGTTTTATGCTATTTTACACAGTTATACATAACTTGAGTGTATAACATATGCTTGTGCAAACATGTTTTTGTCGTTTTACCAGCGAGTTTTTACTGTTGGTATGCTTATACCCTTTAAACACAACTTTTTGTATCAATGTTTCGTACAGAAGTTAACCACAAAGGTATAAAATAAACCATTTATCAACTAATATGATATCTAAAAGCGGGTCACTACTATTACTGTAACAATATGATAGGGACACTATATTTATAGAAGAAGAATTGCTACAAGGCTTCCGGCAAGTGGGAAAAGAAAAACGAAAGAAAAAATGAAAATAAACGAGTGATGATCCTCAATAAAGATGGTGCTTGCTTTTCCCTTATCGTCCTATCAGACACTATAAAAGACAGTTGGGGAGGAAAAAGTAAGAAAAAGTGACTTGCTCTATGTCTTTTCTAGATGTTAGTTTGCTGTGTGTTTCTTTTTTTTTGTATGTCTACTGTATATGTGTGTGTCCATATGTAGTGTTACGTTTGTTGTTGTCGGTGGGTGGTTCGTGCGAAAGGTTGGAGGGGTACAACATTTTTTTGCGATGATATCTTCCAAGTCGTGATTTATTGGCCATGGTCCCATATTTTGCGATCAAACGTTGCCGTTTATTTTGTCTGAGGTCCAGGACAAAATGTCATCCATTTCCCTCAGGTTCCTATTGGTCATTGGATCTAATCATTGCTTCAATTCACCCCTCTCTCCCCCCACCCTCCCAATCTCGTGGGGCCATTTTTTTTATATAAATGGAGGGTGGTAATTTCAGACGCCTACGATTTTTCCATTGAAAGAAGTAGAAGAGAATGGTTCAAAGAATCGATCGCTAGAGAGAAATTCATTAAAGACCCACTTTGTTGTTGTTGGAATGAGTACTGCACTGTGTTGATGATAACGATGATGATGATGATGATGATGGTTCATTTCGTTCATTTGCAGCAGATTTTCGAGAGAATTGTTTATTTCCGAATATTAAATATCGATTGAGAGGGTTTCAAACTAAATGGAAGGTTCGAGTTTGGTGAAGGAGGAATTTTGTTATAGCGATTTGAACTCGAGTTTGGTTAATGAACTACGAAGAATTCGTGTTATGGATTTTTATGAGTGTACAGGGTGAAGCGTAATATCAGGTTTATAACTTTTAATTGATGTTATGAAATAACGTAATTAGTGTGTATAAGGTTCACCTTGTATATATTACGGTGTCCATATAGTGTTTGGATTTTTCCATGTGGTTTAAGCTAAATTGAGTTTGGTATTGTCTCTTTATTTCTACTACTGCATGTAACCTCATGGTAAACAAACAAGAAATCATTGCATCGTATTATATTATTTTTTATTATTAATCGTTATATTATGTAATAATATTATTATCGTGTAGGCCTATACGAGAGTAGTTCAAAAGGTTTCCGGAAAGAAATAACTATACATTATACTTATTTCACTTATCGGATAACTTTTTGAACTACCTTTGTATAGCAACTATAGCCTATTCTATATGACTGAAATTTACAATGTCACAAGTTCGTATAAATGGCAGTTACTTTATGTTAATAGTTTTGTAATTGTATTGATGCATAATTTTTTAGCGTTAATATATTGCGAAAATACAGTATTATTGTTTTGATTTATACATTTACGGTACATATTTGACAATAATTTTTAAATTTTGATACAATAACCAATACACTAGAGTTAGTACACTAACATTCAATTTTTATGCAAACTTTACGGTGATGCATCAAGCTAATAAAATAATAGTGAGTGCTTACTGCATAAATTTGATTAATAAAATATATTCATCATAAACCCATTATTACAAGTTATAGGACTTAATCATTGTGGAAGAAAGTTAATTTCCGTCAGTTTGAGCAAGTAACATATACGTAGTAATTTCCGGAGAAAAAAATCAACAAACAATAGTTAAGTAGCGAAATGACTAGTAGCTGCCAGTTTCTATTACAATCACGAAGCATTTTGAAACGAGTTTTTGTTTTTACTCTCATTTCCATATTTTTTTTCTACAATGTTTTTTTTATATCATCTTAGTTCATTAAATTGATGTTCCTTCCAAACCTAAGAAATGAACGAAGAATTGTTGTTGATGCTTAATGAGACCATTTCGCGCATGAAAACCTTTCTGGTGTTTGAATAAAGCGAATAAGTCTTAGAAACTCCCATCTTTTCTTTAAGAAAAAATTTTTTTGGAGAAAAATAAAAAATTAATTGCATTTCCCGGTTCACATTAAACTTTTTCTATTATTTCTTTATTTTATTTTTTTTTTTTTTATGAAAAAAAAGGTAATGCCTATAGTTCACTCTGTGTATACAAACAGAAAGAGGGCCTTAAAAAAAAGGACAATTGAAAGCCAAGGAATCTTTTATTTTTCTAAAATGACATCAATGCTAGGTCATTTAAGCATCCCTTCTCCTCCATTTAACATCTCTTTCAAACCCTTATCTCAGATTGTCAAAATAATTAGAAGTCTGGCTATTAAGCTCCGGAAAATGCCATCGTCTTCCGACGACCCCTACATGGCATCAAGCCATTGAAACGACTGAAAAATTGAAATAGAAACTAAATAAAAAATTCCTTTTTAAACCGTTATTTTCTTTTCACGAAAAAAAAATTGAATATTACGACTACCGACGTCTCGTAATTCCCTTTTATTCCCTTAAAACTTGAGGAATTTTACTTTCCGGTTTCGGGAAACTTTATTGAACGTAGTTGCCATAGAACGTTTGGTGTTCTTTGTATGGCTAAACTAAAAGAAAAAATAAGGTGGTGTGTTTCATAAACTTTTTCGGTTTTGACTTCAAAGATGCTATTTTGTACATGTAATGGAACATTAAGCTGTAAAAACCATCTTGTGTTTGTATGAACTTAAAATAGATTTTTTTTGGGGAGTTGTCACAAAACTTGTTATTGTGACAGACCAACTTTGAACAAAGCGAAAAACTCGTTTTTTTTTAGACAAGTCGTCTGCGAAATGTTCTTGTATCAAATTCTAATACAAGTTGGCAATGACTTGTTTTTGTTTTCAATTGCTTTACACTTGGCATTGTCTATTGTTTCTGTAAGTTACGCTGTGAGTTGAAGTTAACATTGAAGGTTCAAATGTAAATCAGTCCATTTCTATTCATAGTGAACTTCAAGTAAAATTTCATTTTAGCTTATGTAAATTTTATTAGTCTTTAAAACGCTTTCAGCCTTTATCCGCATTTTGGTTTTAAAATGTTATTGTATATACAGAATATGTTTTATATTGTAGCCTTATTGTTTATGAACAGAATATAAAAATTAATTTTGTGATTTTAATAATATAACAAATATAATAATTACACAATGTCCTGCTGTATACAGTATGTTATGTACAGTAGGACGGTATATAGCTTATTTCGTAAACTTATACTATATGTCTATATTTTATTGTTATCGTATATTATACACATTTATAATGTGTATATTATGCACATCTATGATATTTTTTCACATATACATAAAAATATGCTAAATTTGTAGTTCTGCAATCAAATGTGTGAAATCAAGATCCTCTTTGATTATAAATGATTAATTTTTTTTTAATGTGAATATATTTTATAATTCATTTTAATTAAGATTAATAATAATATTTTTATTTTATTTTATTATAATCCGTAATTTATAAAATCGCCACGAAATTGTTTTGCTGTCTTATAAATCTACACTTTGAAAAAAAAGAAGCCAACTTTCGATATAGACTACGTGAGTGTATTTCAACTTTTACAAAAAAAATTATAGATAAAAAACAAAATTGACGGATTTTTTTAGTTGATTATAGGGGAGAAGTCAATTTACGATCTAATTTTAATGTTTCGATGATTTTACGGCAATTTATCAAAAGCTGCACTTTTTCGGGGAGTGTCTCTCTTAACAAGTTAACGCCACACACATACACAAACACCACTTTAATGTTATCACGTACGCCGTGAAGGAATTAGGAAAAGTGGGTCCATTTTGACTTATCCCTCACACTCTACTACTGTTAATAGAAACAGTGCAAATCGAGGGATAACACAGGCACATCATCACTGTGGAAATGTCCTGAATGCGAACTAGCTTTTTTTAGGGGGCCCTTTCTTAAGATACACGAAAAAGCCATTGCGGGAAGAACTAACATGACGTTGAGATAAGAAAGTGCTACCCCTAAAAAAAGTTACAACCGAAGACAAAACGTCATGAGTTATTGTGGTTCGACGACAAGTCAAATGGGGAAAAGAAAACACGTAACAACAGACAATTTACGTGCCTCATCATCAACTTTTTTTGTGTGTGTATCTCATTCCCACGAAAAAGTAGAAAGCTTGTTGATGAAGACTACTACTACAACTACCACCACCACAACACATTGTAGAAGCTAATCACTAAAAAAAAAAACAGCAAAATATTTGTTAAAATTCTGGTCCAGTTGGTGGTGGTAGTGTATATAGTACGTGTGCGTTTATGAACCACATAGGAGGGTTAATGTTTTCTCGTAATGAAATGCAGATGTTTTGAGTGTAAGGTAACTGGAGAATATCTTGGTCGTATGTAGTGTTGGTATAAGGCTTGAAGTGTGGGCTCGACGAACTCGAGACAAATGGACGTCTGGACTGAATGTTAATTGGTTAATTCGTCGCGAGGGATGGAAGAAGAGGATTTTTAATGGTTATTGTTTTGGTTGGAAGGCGAAAAGAGTCGTCGTTCGAACTCCCTCTGGAGAGGTTGATTGCTTCGTAAAACTCGAGTGCAGGTGATGGACGTTGTCGACTATGTTAATTAGCCAGGGCCAATGTAAACGAAGAAGAAGAAGAAGTCTTGACGTTCTCTAGTTGATGAAGGGAGGAGGCTACTGACTTGTTTTTTTTTGTATATTCTACGACAACCTGTGTTATCCATCCAAGTACTACTACCTCTGCATGTTAAGTGGAACCGTTATTATTACCCTTGTAGAGAGAGTCAAAGTGGATATCATCCTTCCTATGCGGAAATTGGATTTTCAAATTTGAAAGAAACTTGCGTTGATGATTACAAACTCTCTTTTGTTTTAAATTAACAAGTCAATTTGCAAAGTAATTGGTATTTTGTTTACCCGGAGAAATGAGATCGTTTGTTTGTTTTCTAGGCTACTGGTAAATGATGGATTTACAACATAGTAAAAGAAAGCGTACGTTGTATACGTGATTGCATTCGCAGTAGGATTCTAGATTGTAGAAGAAAATTGCAGTTTATCGTGAAATATATACTTGGTTAAGCTAGATGCGCGATTCACCCACTATACTATACTAATACTAGCTGATAGCAGTAATCAAAAATTGTTTAATTTCAAAACTTTTGATGAAAACAAGCAGATCTCAGTGAGGAAAACACATTTGCATGTTAAGTTCTGCAAAACAATGCGAATTGACGGGTGCTGGAATTGTTATATAAACAAGTACATTAAAAATGCTTTTTATATGATACAAATAATTTTTATATACAAATAAATACATACATAATGCAAAAAAATTATTTTTGATTTTGGCAATTTCTACAAATTAAAATTTATGCGATCGTTCAGTAATTCGATATTTATGCGAGTTTTCAGTAATTCCATTTTTGATTTCTGCAATTTTTGATTTATTTATTTATATATGCGAATTTTTTTTTTTACATTGGACGGTATTTGTTTTATGCGAAGATCTACATTTTTTTGGAATATTGGACTATAGGCCGTTTTTGTATCACAGAGGGCGATGCTGAGCATCTACTCCCTCGCGGAGTAATTGCTAACTATTAACTGTACTAGAAGTAGCCGCGTGCCCTGCACGGTTTTAGTTGAAACAGGATTTTGATTTTTGAAGGGTTCGTTTTACTAATGTCGCTAAGTGTTACCGCTGCATTGACACGCGTTCTGGACCAGGACGCGTTCTCACAGAGATGAAAATAGAGGGAGGTGATGACTTGAACTATTCTTAATAAGAATAGCATCTTTACCGATATGGTTTGCACGTTTAAATGAGTAGTGGCCAACAACGCTGGTGTTTCGCTTTACCATCACCAGTAGCGCGCTAGAGTTACGATCGAAAACGGCCTATACAGTATATTCTCATAAACGCCTGTGTGGAGGTAGTATATGTTTTCAGCTTACTCCCTCACTCACTGCACTCATTCACAAGTGAAGCTAACATAAAATGTATTGACCTAATCAGTTTATTTAAATTTTTAATCTATCACGAAGAGATTATATACTTACCTACATACATACAGCTCGGAAAGGCTAATGATGGCTAATAACACAGCATGGCTAATAATATTATTATTAGCAAATAATATTATTAGCCAAATGTAGGCTACAGTATGTGTTAACGGCAATGTGTATAGAATCCAAGCATTCTATAAAATGTCAAGCCTGGTTTAGGCAATGTATGAAATCGACAATGGAATAGTTATGGTATGAAATTAGCAATAGAATAGTTATGTCAAATAAGAATTTAGGTTAGGCATATAGCTAAGCCTAAAATTACGCCGAACAATAGTATAATAGCCTAGCCTAAACAATTGTATACAAGTTGTTATTACATACTTTGCCAAAAAAGACTGAGCATCCAATAAAATGTTTGGTTTTATACATTTCCGGTAACATATGTGCAATATATATATGCACACACATACATGCATACATACACAATATACAGTATATCTGTCATAACGGGTGTCCCAACAAGAGCGCCGGATTTAAATGTGCCGCCATTTTGTTAATACGAGTTGTATGGTGATTTTTTTTGGCAGTTGTCACGTACAGACCACGCGATTTAAGAATATGGAGAAGTATTCAAACCAACAACGTTTAATTATTGTAAAAACACATGTGAAGGAAAAGGTGTAGGCGAATAAGCCTGAGGAAATATGGCGCGTCATTGGTGAAATACAGCCACAATTATGCGAAACGTTATTCAAAATTTCAACAAAAGAATAACCCTGTGCCAGAGGTTTCGTGGTGGCCATTTGCCTGATGTTGTATTTCATGTTTAATCAGAACTATTTTTCTTTATGTTGAAATAAAAATGTTTACGTAATTCAAAAAATAAATGTGTTTTTCTTTAAAATTAAATCCGGCGCTCTTGTTGGGACACCCTATATGAACCGTTTAAATTACGATCGTGAAATGTATCGACCCACGGGCCGGATTGTGATTTAAAAGTGGCTCAATGTTCTCTTTTATTGCGATCATTATCTATTTTTGTTTTTTGCAAAATCATTTTTGCTACTACAATGTGGTAATATCTCGCGCTATTCTTTAAAGCCATTATATCACTACGAATGCAGTTACATTTTTTTTTCATCTATTCCACTACTACTACAGTATGAATAAAAACCAGAAACGTAGCTTGGTACGTACAATAGAATGATGAATAAAAAAAAACAACTAAATAAAACAATAATAATATTGCTAGTAGTGAAAAAAATGAACATGGCGTAGGAACCCGCCCATTGGCGGCGCAAGAGATAAGCGATCTCTTTCTAAATGGACAAATCCTATATATTATTTTCACACGTTGAAGCTTGGCTAGGGAAAGCCATTAACTGACCATTAGACACTTCGCGCACGAACTGCACATGCCTCAAACTAATAGAAAAGAAATACCAAATTTTACTTCCTCGAAAAGAAAAACTTTCTCTTTTGCCCTTTTAGCACTTTTACAAAACGGCGAAAACGATGATAGCACTTAAATCTCTAACTACCTTATAACGTTATTATTTTTTTTTCTTTTTACATTACAAAATCAAAACTCGAGGTTAAAATTTATACAAGAAGAGCAGAAAAAAAATTGTTATAAAGGAAGAAAAAATACTTTTTTTTTCTTCTGTAGAAATATGTGTGTTGAGAGGTTAAGTGGTAGTGCGCGTTTAAGCCAGAAGTTTGGCCACAGCTCGTAAAAAACCGTTAAGAACATTTTGGCGAAGTAAAACTTTTAACAACTTGCAACTGTCTCGAGCCATTATGCAGCAGCACCCAAAAATGGGCACCGGAAACCCTTATTTCATCTCCATGGCTGTCATGCGCATTTGGTGCGACTTTAAGCAATGGCGGCAGGAGTGAGTGTATGTTGCTCAAGAACTA
>JAQIWH010001303.1:0-33186 GCA_034695005.1 Cryptops parisi | reverse complement strand
ACACACTGTACTTTGTTTGCGAGAAGAGATTGCTCGAGGACGGATCGTTTGTCGGCTAGGCTTACCTGACAGCTTCGAGGTCGAAGGTCAGGTGGTTTGATAGGCAGGGGCCCAGGGCCAATCGGAGGGGAAACGTCACACATTGACAATGTCTCAACGTCCGACGAACAGAAAGAGAACCTCTGATGAAGTGGATATCAAAGAAAAGGCAGCACTCGGTCGGCCTGATAAACTAACAATGCTGCCCATCCTAGACCACGAGATCCTTTTGTAACGAACCGATTAATTAAAGGTTGGGTTTATACTCACTACCGCTCTGTCGTTGACAAGTTAATTGTCCTCGTTATGAAAAGTCCCGTTTTTCTCACGGATGCTATTTTTCGATACATGTACTTTATTGAAGTCGATACAAAGAAAGGTAAACTTGATACTCCGCTATAACATAGCGGAGTTGAATGTATACATTAAAAGTTTACTGTATTTTTTATACTCATTAATAGGATCTTCTAAGTAAGGTGGGGTTTTAATGGATGTATTCTAACTGGGCCCTTCTATAAATTTATTTTCGACCCAGCGCAAGAGACTAATTAGCTCAGCACGAAAAGTCGTAATGGAGGATTTAAGATGACTTAAATCACCTATTTGAAAAAATTAAGCGGGGGAAAAACCGATAAGATAAAAAGATGGAAAAAAAAATGCCTCAATAATAACACTACTACCACCAAAGGACTCGATGAATAACATTTTTTAGTCGTTGTAAAAAAGCTGTGTATTTTTTCTTTTCAAATTAGTCTATAACCCTATATAATGATGCCATTGAAGCATCACTTAATTGGAGGCAGGTCATCCCAACAACTTCATTACCAAATCCATTGAAAAGTAGTGGCAATAGTAGTAGTAAGTGGTAGTAGTAGTCGTGGTGGTGTCGTTTTATTCATTCGTTCCATCTCAGGTGTCATTGGCGATGACCCAACTATTTGCACATTGGTCGTGCTTAATTCGGTTGCACGATAATGATGATTTGCGACGTCGTTCTCGTCGTTTATTACACCATCCCAGATTTTATTAGTATTAGTTGTTGTGTTTTTTTTTAATATGCAATTTTTTTGGTCGAGAAGAGAAAGTTGATTCTCTTTCGAAGATTACTCAATAGGTCGTATATCTCGTGAAATGGGTCCATGTTTTTTTTCTTACTCAGTGCTATTATTTTTTATTGATAATCTTGAAATTACGGATTCACACGGCATGCTATTCTAATGTGGAGATATGAAAAAATAGGATTTAATTTATATTAAGTTTGTGGAGACAAAGATGGTGTGTCATCTAACGATTTTCGAGTTATTTAGAACTAATTGACGAAAGTGTATTTAATTTGTTATATTTTAACAGTCGACCCTCGTTAAACCGCTCCCTCCCGCTTTTCGCCACTAAATAAAACAGAACCAATGTCTCTTCTCACCTATTAACCCGCCCTCTTTAAACCGCCAGCTTGGTTCACCTTTACAAAGGATGGTGGATTAAAGAAGCTCGACTGTCATTCATGGCATTTTTCTAGTTACGTGGTTTATAAAGCTAACTGATCATTCTATTTTATATCAGCCTTTTTTTTGCCACAACATGACTCGCTAATTTTTTGACTAGCTCATGTTGCTTCGCAACATCGCTCACCGGTTTAATCCCGTGTTTAGACTCTTGCTGCTTCGCAACACTCACTCCTTGTTGAGAGAGGCTACTTCGCCAACTCAGTGCTTAAGCACGGGAAAGTAGTCCTAGAGATATCATCTCTTAGCAACAGTTTGATTTTGTGCTGTACCGGTTTGCACTAACCTTTATCAAATTGTTGCTGGTGTGCCACGAGACCATGGTTTGACTTGAAGACGTGTTTCAACAAGTAAAATATGTTAGCGTTTCATTAACAACCATTTTTCACATGAGCATTGATTTATTTCAATCAAGTATTCTGCACAAGACCAGTGTTTAAATGTATAGCAGTTCGTGACTATTGTTTAAAGTCACTAGCAGCACGTGGCCATGCGCGTATTGAGGGGATGGTCATGGGGGTCACGATCCTCCAACCAAAGCCACCTGATCAATAGGATGGTACCTGATAAAAATATGACCTAATGCGAAATTATTTGAGAAAATTCGGAAAAGTTTTTCTAACTTTTCTAAATCCAATCGAAAATTGGAATTTATTTTTTAATTTCTTTATATTATAAATGATTTACACGGTATTCATATATATCGATAAAAGGTGTATTTATATTATGTAGCGATAATTCATTAAGTGGTGTGTGAGGGCCCCCCCCCCAATGTATACGTTCCTGCATGTGGTTATAGTTGGAAAGCATCACTACGTGTTAATTAATAAACACCGAAGAAGCAATGAAGAATTAACTCACCAAACGTGCGATCTTGCACTTGAAGTATGTATTTAATACAGGGTGTCTCATAAGTCTCCATACGTTGAGACACCTTTCAAAAATGAAAATGACTGACAATAAAGTTACATTTTTCAAAAATTGTTAATTTTTCTTATATGTGGGTACTTTTGAGACACCCTGTATTGCACTACAGTAAGCATACGTACATACAGTATATATGGATGAGCTATAACACGTTTTCATTTTTATTTTTTACGTTTTTCGTATGCACCCTATGATATTTTGCGATTAATGACATGATGGGTGAATAAAAAACCCGCCGTATAAGATAAAGGAGGTGCAGGAAACGTTTTGTTTTAATCGTTTTCGAACGACTGATTCAATTGGAAGATAAAGTATTGGATTGAGACTGATCAAGGGGATTTTTTTTTCTAGATTCGAGTTTGTAAAGATGGCTCGATCGAGATTAGGGGTTCGACACGATCATTATTTAATAAATACAACCAACACATTATCGATCGAATACACGTTATCCCTATCAAGATTTTAACCAACAACGCTAATGATAGCTAAGTAGGATAACGAAATTAATAAAAAAGTTTGACAAATTGTGGAAAAAATAGTGAAAGCGAATAATTGTTATGTTTTTAACGGTAAACAAATGTTGATCGAAATGTAAAACCGAAATCGTGTTTGAAATTAATTGATTTAGAAGTTGTCACTCATGAAAAGAAAAAGACAAGGGTCGACACTTAGACACTCTAGTGACTCGTTGTTATTATTATTAATGAAGACGATAGAAAAATAAATAAAAAATGGCTGTGTTTTCAATTCATGTCAATATCGTCTTAAGCTTTTGCCTGTAGGAATTTCTCTGTTTTTGTTTTTTATAATGGCGTACTACCATTTTTTTTTTTAGTAGTATCTTTCAACCCTTTAGGCATGTACGGGGGTTATCGAAAAAAAAAAGAAGAAGGGGGGGGGTGGAAAAACTGAAAGTTGAGTGACAGCGTCGTTCGATGCCTTTGACAAGTGGAACGGACAGGTCTGTGGCAAACGCAATTAGGCCTGGCGGCCATTTTCATTCCAGATGCAATGGATGACCAATGCACGTGCTTCTTCTTCAACGCCACCTAGTGTTCTAGTTCGACAGTTTTTTTTTTCTTCTCATTTCAATAACTCGGTTCCCCCCGTTGTTCCTCTTAACGAGGAGATACAAAAAACGAGAAAAAAAAGTAAATGTTAAAATGTGATGGGCATGAGATGTCAAGTCATGCAAGTTTTGAACACAACCGTGAACATTGGTCGAATTTGCAATTTTTGTTTCAGCAGACGATCGATGGTAGCCCTCTATACGTATAAGAACGAAAATAAAAAAATATTTTTTAAAAGAATTATTTGTTAATGCCTTAACTTGTGCAATTTTTGGTTATTTATTCGTGTTTGTATCAATTTTGTTTGCTTTTTTTTTTAAACGAAAAAAAACATACAAATCCATATCATAAATAATACCATAAATAATAAAGCAAATCAGGTCAGGGCAAGACTGCGAATTAAGCCAACGACTCAATTATGCCGTTACTTACATTTCGATTACATACCAAAGTCACATAACTTTTATTAAACAACAACAAATAACATGGCTCAACAGCAAGGCCAACTCTTTATGTAGGTATATATAAAAAACCGTAGTTGTACGACTTTTTTTCTTTCCATTTTTCCATAAAGTGGGATATCAACGCACAAAAGCCAACATTTTTTGATCACGATCCTATAATTAAGACAAAACTACATGACTCGTTAAAAAAGTCCATAAAGTCAGTTTTATAGAGGTTTCGAAAAACATTGTAAAGGGGAAAAAAAAGTTCATGAAATGACTTAAATTTTCAACAAAAAAATAAATAAATCGTGAGAATAAAGTCATTATAGGGTGGCTGAAACCAAAACAAAGAATACTTTAGAAAAGTTTGTTTTGTTGAACACTTTTGATCTCAATTAAGATACATCTCGAGAAAGAAAACAAAAAATATAAGTGTCCAATTTATTTCAAAAAATGCTTTATTTATTTTTTTCACCTTTTTTAGACGAACGAAAAAACAGACAACCTGTTCAAAATTGAACCGGATTTTGTTTTCTCACGAGCGCTAAGAATGAGCCTTTCCGCGTCTGCAAAAATCTGGTTCAATTTTGAACAAGGTGAATTTGAGGATTGGAACGTGATTGTTTTATACAGTTTCGTCCAGTTTATTTTAATTATATAGTTTTTAGTTTAATGACAATTCGCTCGTTTGAGAGTGGTAGCGAGTATATCCAATCCAGTCGAAATTGCGCCTATTCATGTATGAAAAAATTAATGGCATTCAGTTTTTTTTATTATCAAGAATTTTATGACAGAAATTTCTAACGAAGTGTCTTCATGAAGTAATATTTATTGGTCACAAAGCTCGTGATAAATTTTCAAGTTTTAATCAAGCTACCAATCGTTAAGATTTTTACGATTATCGATAAATCACTACCCATTTTTTATCAATTTGTCACACACTTAATCGTAATGACGATTTACTTATAGTTAAATTAATAAGCTAACTCTCACGTTGATGTGGTTTTAGTTTTGGTGTAAGGAATACGATAGATTGACATTTATATTAAAAATTTTATTTCTAAAAAATATAACCGTGGGTCAGGTATACCATGGGTCAAACTATAGGATTATATAATTCGTTTATGTCTATGAAATAAATTTCTTTGATGTTCGATGACGACATTTTAGTAAACTGATGACGTTTCATTTCAGTTACACGCAGTTGTATATTTTTTGTTGATTATGATGATGATGAAACTTTCCGTAGAACCGACATTAGTGTGAATGGCAATTCGTCGTTGACCATTGTCACGTTCGGTTGTTTGTTCTTGTACTACCAACACATGCACGCGACAATATTAGCGTATCGTTTACACCAACGACACAAGGAGTAGCTCTCTCAATACATTTCCAACTTTGTAATACCCCCATTCTCTGTGGATCTTTGGAAGCAGGGGTGGGGGATCAAAATGGAAGGGATGACAAAAAAAGAGGAAAAGCCGCTTGTCGGAATCTTGCACGCACGGGTGAGTGAACTGGTCACTGTTTTTCAAGGGGTTTCATCCTCCCTCGAATACCCACACCCACGGTGTCCCCCCTTAAAGTATTTGGTCTGTGTACTGGTACTTTTGAAAGAGGGATTGTCTGTCTGTCTGTCGCTTGTTTTCTTGGCTCCCCTTGTTTGCGATGCTCGTCCGTCGTGTCACTGTCCACGACTGGAATGGATTGGAGCACTTTGCCATGTCACTCGGATTCACTTGTCAACTCCCATCCCATTTGCGTAAGCTGCCAAGTGGACCGAGAGGAAACATAACGACACTAGACACAGAGAGAGGAACTTCTTAGTCCGGATTTTTGGACACTGTTATTTTGTTGAAGTGGACGTGGTAGTCGATTGTCCCCCGGGATTTCTGGTGGGAAATGATCCTTAATGGGATGAGTTGTTGTTGTTGTGTGGATGGATGACGAGTGTTAGCGGTTTTGGTAGCCAACTATAAAGTACTATAGTGAACAGGTTTTTTTTTCTGACTTGTCAACCTAAACAATGTTCAACCGAACCACAACTTGAACGACAAGTGGAATTGACACAAATTTTACATCACCATGTTCCATTGGAATAATTGTTTCCCAACAGTTGTATCAACTAAAATATTCTGAATTTATCAAAACTATACGTACCGCATTACACGTGGAACGAATATTTTCTATTTCAGCTGTTGCCACGAAATAAGCACAGGGAACGATTTCAAACGTTCCCGCCAAAATGGTCTGTGACGTTTTAGTGACGCCACTCGCTTTTTGGCCAACGTGTCTCGGCAACAAGATTAATGGAGAGTTTTAATTATCGTTTTGATTTGACAAGTGGTGTCGGTTCAGACCGAGAAAAAAAATAAATATAGAAAAAAACAAACAGATAATGAAACCCCAACGTTATCCTGCCCATCTCATTGTCGCATGACCCAAGTTTTAATTTTCAACTTACCTCGCGCTTTTTTTTTTTACTGAAACTAAGAGTGACATTTTAGAAAAGAATTGGGTATAGGGCCTACTATTAAATAAGGGGTTTCACGAAGTTGTGTTTAAGAAGTTCACCTTTTATGTTCAAATTTAGAATTGTGAAAATCAAATGAGTATGATGCGTTCGAGTCATTTTAACACATTAAAAAAAATACATTTGAGTGTAACTAATTACTCGGAGGAAAACTAATTGCTTGTTTTATAATACAGTACTAGTTTGTTTTTACAAAACAATGGTTGTTTTATTTTTTGAATTTTGTTTTCTTTCCAGAGAGACACTATGATACAAATTATGAACAAGTAATCAATCGTACGGTTTTCAAAATCTATTACAAAAAAATAAAATCAGTTGAGTAGCTGCATCGTTTTTTTGAAGTAGTTGTTGAGTATCCGGAGGCGTCGTATGCATTTCTCTCAGGGTCATTCTGCCACCTGGTGATGAATAGGGGTCACTAAGTTGGCGTGCGGGGGCGCTTTGTTTTGGTTTTGGACCCTGTGATTAATTGACATGACTCCCAGTGTTTATAAATGAACTGTCGAAGAAAGAGAAGCCTTCTTCTCTACCCCCCCTCCTTCCATAACACGCCCTTCAATCTACAACAAACACACTCTTAGTTGTTTTTTGTGTGTGTGGTTAGATCTCCTTGTTCTCGTCGTTTTCCCTTTATTTTGGTTGTTTCCTGAAAAGAATTTTGTTATGTATAGTAAAGTTGTACTCGAAAACGAGCGTATGTTGGTTGATAAATGGCGAGGTGAGACCAATATCTAATAGTGTAAGTAAAAACACTATACAAGTTAAATTCCACATTCTGTGATCTTTTTATATATTTATTTGAACTGCACCGAAAGCCAATAACGGGTAAATGGAACTTTACAAAGCAAGAAGAAACTGAAGAACCGAGAAAACCTGTGATCACGGTGTCAAACCCCTAGGCCCCGACTGTAATGAAATGATCAGTAGTTTAGGAATAACTCGCATAATTTCCAGATTGTCGTTTTTCAGATTTATTTTTATATTTATTTTCCACTGTATAGCGGAATTCTGTTTTCAGTATGCATTTCATATAACATAACTGTTCCTCGACTTTCGTATAACCCAGTTTCTTATTATGCGCACTTTTGATGAAACCTACCCCCTTCATCTTGAGTGTATACGATGGATTTCTATGCGACTTGAAATTTTAATTCTAAATCTTGCACAAAATAATAAGAAAATCAAAAGGTTTCTTACCTTACTTACTAGGTACAAAACATCCCCATCAAACAGTTCCCTTCCATTCCAACGTTTCGCCTTTTTTTCGAAAGGCTTTTTTAAGGAACAAAACACGGTGAAGGAACGCACACAAAGGTCACAAGCAGCAGCACAGTCACCGTTGCTGCATTTCTGTTGCATGCAACTTGTGTTTTGTGTGCGTGTTCTTGTCCGTGTTTTATCCCTTGAAAAAGCCTTTCGAAAAGAAGGCGAAACGTGTGGAGTTTTTTTTGATGGTGCACCTAGTCAGTAAGGAATTTTTGTTTTCTTTTTGTTTTATTATTGTTAATGTTTTGAATTATTGCGCAATCCTGAAATAGTGTCTACTTTTGTGTTAATATAGCTCTCATTCAAGTACGCTTGTTCATCCGCCCGCCATGTTTGTTTTTTTTCCTCAGTTGGTCGTAAAAACTAAAGAAATAAAACTTAGTCCCAGTTTAAAGAATTGGGTACTTTTTTCTCCTATTTCGCTATATACTTTTTCTATCCGTTCGTTCGTGATTCCACCATGGTGATGTTTGTCACTTCCGGTTGCTTGCATTTTGCGACCAATTGCCAAATCCTAGAGCGCCATCGAGCGTCGCTGGGAGCAGCTGCGCCCTTTTTGCGTCTGATGAGTAGGACTTTAGTGTGCATGCGCCGACGTATTAAGCGACGCCTATCGAGGTGTTATTTACAGCTGCCTACGAAAGCCCCCCAGTGACGTTGATGTCTTTTGTAAACTGACCCTCCAACCACTTCCAAATAGCACTTGGGGGACGTTTATTTTGCTGCCCTTTCCAATTTATGACTCGCCTTGACTGGGATATATATTCGAAACCGTTTTTTCTTCTTCTTCGCGTCTCTTTATTTACTCTTCCATTTTCCTTCTCTCCATTTTACCTGGATTCGACTTTCGTATCTTTCTATATACATACATACAAAGTATCTCACTTAGTGCGATGCGTTATTATTGAGCGATTTCTTGGGGTTTTGTGTCTAATGTCCTAAAAATGGTTTCTGACGACGAAAATTTTAAAATTGGTTATATTAGAACATGGCAACTTTTTCATATTTAGTTGCATATAACTTCAGGTTAAACTAGCGATATTGTGCAGAAAATTCAATTTTGATTAAGCTTGCTGAGTGAGGGCTTGACGTCATTCATCGACTAATGTCGTGGATGAGGTCAGTTTTCTACGGCAGTGACTTTATGCTTGTAACATTAACAACCAGCGTTGTTTGATGCCTTATTTTGCGAACTCATTGTTGTTGCGGTAGGTAGGTACTTTGAGTTTAACGAGGACACCGACTGGCTTTTACAGCTATGTCATTTGACCCTCAAATTTTATTTAAATTGGAAATACAGATATGATGATGATAAACATGGAACAGGGTTTCATGATGCAGGAGGAAACGGGAGTGCCCAGAGAAAATCTGCCCCCGCAGTGTCAGACCCTAAACTGAACCCACACGGCACGAGTGGGAGGCGAACTCACCAACCCGACTACCGAAGGAATAGTTAGTGAAAACTCAGTGCCTTTCGCACTGAGTTGAGCATGTTTTCAACAATGGATCGGCTATTTACACTGAATTCGCTAGTTTTGGGGCGAATCGCTTGAAAACGTGCTTTTTGCCTCGAGTTCAACACGTTTTCAATGAATCGCTTCAAAACAAGTTATTTACACTGAATTAGCTGTTGTTTTACGAGCCCGTTCTTGATGTCGATGATTCGAGAAAGGTCGACTTAAGTTTTTAGGTGACGTCATCGATTCAATGTCGGCCACTATCACTATCCTTTCCTTAGGTTGATTGAAAGTTAATTTTTGTTTTGTTTTTATTCCTAATATGCACTTTTAAAATGACATTGTTTGTCTTTATTTCGATCTTAATTTGACTGAATGATTTACAAATGGTGTGTTTTCATGTACAGTAGGCAATCTACAAGTAAAGAGGCAATAATAACGCGCCATTGTATCTTGGGTAGCTTTTAGTTTTCCATGGTGACTTTTTCCTTTCTATATTACCATGATGTTATGTTTCCGATGAACAATTTTTGCGACAAAGATACTCTCATTTTTGTCCGTCTTAGATTACACGACACAACACCAACTGTGACTGTTAAATCGAACAAAACACAAAGAACCAAACGAGTCTAGAAACTCTTTTTGGCAGAGTGGCCACTGGAGGAAATGGACCGATTCATTTCCGACGCTTTCCCTCTGTATTTTTATTCTTTTTTTTTTATTTACCCCTACATACACTCACCCCTCGTGTGTTTTCCCCCCCTCTTGTGTGGGTGTGTGTTTTTTTCTTTCCCATCCGAACTGCGAAAGGATCATTTCCGCTCTGCCGCGTTTCCATCCGGGCATTCGCTTCAGCTTCTGGACGATAGCGATAAGCACCCAACCAACTCCCCCTCCCCACCTTCCACCCACACACCCATCCTTATTTACCCCCACTCCCTTATAACTCCCCTCCTTAGTCATTTTCTTTTTTTTTTCCGCTTCCATGAGAAATGTTTAACATTTTTTTTTCACTTTTGGCGAGCATTTTTTATGACGTAGTATTATGTATATAAAATGGATTTGTATATTCTTATTCAAGTGACATTGTTTGTTGGTTGTCTGCTCGATTTAAGTTGGGATTTGTCTTTTGTGATGATGACAAAATTCAACTAGGCGTACTCGAGTTTTGCATAAATGAAACTTTTTGTAAGTTTATGCAAAAAAATGTTTTTCAGTTTAAGTAAACGCCATGTTTGGAGTTGAATTTATTTTTATCATACAGCATAATTTGACGTTGTTTATAGGAATGGTCTAGACATAGGAAAATTATTTTTGGATGAAAAGCTGCGAAGAAGGCCAAAAAAGCGGTATGACGTTATATCGATCAGATACAGTTTGGTATAGTACTTAGTAGTAGATATAGAATACTTTATGATAATTTGGCATTAGTTTTAGTAGCCACAGTAACACCCAAGAATGCGACACTGTTAAAATAACAATGAACTGTGGGAAGAGAGTTTTCCCGTTTGATGTTTAATATTCCACGAAAGGAATGCTTGGTTTGATAACATTGGCTCGGTTTTCGAACACCCTGTATAAAAATTGGATAAAGGTTATCCGAGTGGATGAAGTTCTAAGGATGAAAATATTCTCACAGATCAACAAGGCCATTAGGTTAACGATGAAATGGAAAAATAAATATAAATAAAAAAGCCCCAAGTGAGGAATCATCTTTCCGGATCTCGTCTTTGCTCGTCGCCATGTTGATGAATGGCGATAACACTAAATTCTTTATGTAAGCGAGTCTTCATTTACTTTTTTTTCAAGAAGCGTTTTAATATCTTTTTCTTGTAAATAAATAAATAGATAGATAGATAGATGAGGGGCAATTTTTTTTTTTTCAAAATTTTGAATGGCTGCTGTTTTGGTGGCCACTTGAATTTTTCGGTTTCAGATTGCTTCGTGGCCAACTTTGCACCCATAAAATAAACAGAACAGTGTTACGAAAGGCATCCTCGGTAGAAAGGGGTTAATTGCTTTCTTACCAAGAATTTGACCCCTGTCACGTGATGGGGAGAAATTTTCCCCTTGTTTTTTGTTTTTCGTTTCTTTAAAAAAAAAGAAATTTGGCTTCCCATCAACCAAAAAAAAAGAAGAAAGTATTTAATCCCATATAAGTGATACGATGATGGCAACTTTTTTTACTACTATGATATAACCCTATATCACATGACATAGCATTAAGTATTCCTATTAAGCTACTGGTTTACATTGCCAATTTTAATTCTCGTTGACGAATAGAATGATAGAATGGTGCCTTTGCTATTGATAAGTTGTGGGAGCGCATGAACTACTGGGACTCTCTTACGAAGTCACTTACTTCAAATTATGAATTTTAAAGATTCGCCGAATAAAATGTTGTTTAGTTTTATGACAACCGTTTATTTAACTTGACGTAGCGTCAAAATGGTTCCACTGTTTCATGTTTTTTCAACCACGTTCCGTGTGTGTGTTGTAGAGACCTGAAATTTGGTCCCTAGATTAGACACGCCTGACAATTGACTTTGTCGAATTTTGAGGGGTCTCATGTCGTGTCATTTTGGGCTCTTGGCACGTGAAAAATCGTTTTTTTTTCCAGTTAGGGTGGAGTGTTGCTGATGCTGTAAAAAGTGCATTTTCGTTTCCCATCGATGTAAATAAACAACATACCTATACAGGGTGAGCGTTTTATCGTGACACAAGCAACTATTACGAAAACAAAGCATGTGATGAACAAATGTGTCAGGCAACTATTGTTTGTGTAGAATACGCTACCCTACAACAGCTTTGCTGCTTGTCACTCTTGTTATGCAGTGAAGTTCGTTTAGTTTCTACATGGTTAATTTAAATACGAATTTGAAGATGCATAACGAGTAGGAAGTAAAATAACTTCACTGAATAGCATGTGTGACATGCAGAGAAGCTGTCGTAGAGCAGCACTCTATTGTTGTATCAATTTTTATTTTGATTGCATTGTTGGAAATAAATGAAACAAAAGTGGATTTTGACTCAATGGGGTTGTGGCTACAACTTTTTAAATAGGACTTGATACCTACGACGCATTGTTTAAAATTCAACAATGAGATTTTTGTGAAAATTAAAGTCAAGGTTATCGAACATAGCACCATTAGAAAGGCACACTATTTGCCTGACACATTTATTTGTTTTCATACTATTTGGTTGTGTCACGATAAAAGAGAAGACTCACATTGTATATTATTATGTCTACTGTATAGTTCACTACATTTAGTTCAACTGAGCACGTGCTCATGGTTGAGAGTGTTTGGAACGGATTGATCCGAAGATAGACTTAACCACGAAAAGTTGTACCAAAATTTAAGTTGTTTTCTTTTCAAAATTCCTTGTTTTAGTTTATTTTTTTCGACAAGATGTGGTTGTCTTTGTGAAGTGTTGAATCTTTTATTAAGCTACTGTAGAGTAGAGCATTTTAAAGTTGTATTTTTTATTGGTTAACTTTTATTCTCATCTTGAGGAAGGAAATTGGGTATTTTATTTTGTTTTGTTTTGTTTTGAATGAGCGAGCTATGGTAGGTTTAGTTACTTATGGGTGGAATGGAAGCTGAAATGACGGTGACGGTTGAAGTGAACTGTTTCGAAAAGAAGACCCATTCTTTGTTGGTCGAAGGAAAAAAAATGGCGTCACGTGGAGTCGAATAAAGCCACCACCGAGGCTTTAAGTTCGGACCATTGATCTTGTCTGTCTCGCGCATTGTTCGAATCATTTAACAGCACAAAGTCTTTTTCTTCTTCTTTCCTCTATTCTATAGGATTTGGGTTTCTCTTTTTAACGTTGAAGGATGCGATGATGACCAAAAAAACGTTCTGTTCACTTATTTCCTATTAAACACGAGTTGGGTGGTTTTTTTTTCGTTGTTGTTTATTTATTATGAAAAAAGAAGAGCTAGTTGTACGAGGAATGTGAAGGGGAGAAAATAAAGTACTGTATCTAGATTTGTAATCTGAGGTTTGAGAAATTTTTCGATGGCAACAAACGAGTCTTTGTGGTCGCGTGAGTGAAGAAGCCAATAACCCTTTTAGCCCTACGGTAGCTGGTGTCAGCTAGTAGCTCACTCTCAACTTACCATCTTATCAAGTCCAACATAATCGTGGCATTGTGTGTTATCTGCTGAATGATTGAAGAGAAACTGGATTTCTAAACTTTTAATATAATCGATGATGCAGAGAACATTTTAGTGTTAGTTTCATTTTTTGTTGTTTAAAATTCGATGTGCGTTCGTTTAACCATTGTTTGATTCGTTGGACCATAATTTAAACACGAAAATATCGCGTGAACATTGTTTAAATCGAACGTTCATTTAAACAATCAGCACGAGTGGCTCGACGTTGACGTGCCATATCGTGGTTGTTTTGGTTTATATACGTCATCCGAATCTGCACGTGCTATAATAATTTGACAACTTGCGTTACGGATATCGCGACAGAATAAGGTTTTCCATTCTGCAAAAAAAAAGGTTCAATTAGTTGTCATCTTTCATCGTCGTTCGCGAGTTGACCATTGAACTCGAAGGGATATATTTTTTTTCTGCATGGTGGTGTTGACAGGTGACTAAAATAAAGTCGTTGGTGACTTTGACAACCTGCGAGGGACTCAATACGGATGGTTTTTGAATATGGATTAAGTTTTTATTATAAATACCGAGTGGCCAGGTGCGTTTATAGACATGGGTTGAATTCGATTAACATCCTTAATTAAAATTAATTTATTTCAACGACAAAACTAAGCCAGTTGTACCAGCCACCGGATGGTGATGCTAAATAAGCATATTTTATAGACGACGACGACGACGACGACGACGACGACGACGACTTTCCAAACGAAAGAGATTCGAGTAGAAGAAAAGGGTTGACAACCAACACGCGGATCGATTTGTATTCCTTATTCTCATTATTTCACGAGAGTCGATTGTCATACCAGCGTTACTATTTAACGGCAGAGAATTGGGTTGGCCAAGTTTTTCTCATTTCTGGTTTTAGGGCAAACTTTAGGTCTGAGAAACGATTTCCGTTGTCGTTTTATCGCCGCTTCTATTTCCTCTTCTCGACTCATCTTCATCCCTCCCCCTGCTCTCTTTTGTAGGGGGACGAATCGATTTCAACTTGGTGGACCAAACACTTTGTTTTTACAAAGAAAACTATCTAGAGAGAATGATAATTAAAAATTGACAAATTTCTAGACACTTTCGCAGACAGTCTTTATACGAGTATAAAGAAAGTGTTTAAAAATTGCGAGTCGTTTACTAGCAGCTTGGAAATATTACTCAATTCAAGTCTTACATTTTTTTGGAAAAATGTATATATTTAATGTCGATATTGCAGTAAGCGATACGGTATTTTTTTGGTTAGGTTAAAAGTTGGGTTAGTACGCCGTTTGTACAAGTTGTAGCAGACGAACGATTAGTTTTACATGAAATAAGTGAGGTGTGTAAAGAAAGCTGATGCCAAACGCCGAGTTAATGGTGAATATGGAAAATCAAGGTGGAAACCCAAAGAGTGTCTTTGAGGAGGAGGAGAGAGTAGAAAAATTAATTTTGCAAGTGCGCGCGTGTGTGTTGTCCAACTTTTACATCATCCAAATGGTTAAAATGGAAAGTTCACCTGCGCCCCCTAGTGTCCGTAATTTCCTGTCCTTTTGCAAAAGAGAGGGGGGTGAAAAGGAAGGGAAAAGGGGAATGGAGGGGGAAGGAAGAAGAATCCTTATCTCTATTTCTTCACTGGCTCGACTCAGTCCGAATGGGAAGAAAGCGAAATGGGAGATAAGAAGTTGAGGATGGATGCAATGCACAATGAACCTGACCAGACACACACACACACACAGAAATATATATATGTACACACACACACGCACGAGCTAGTAGAAGCAGATTCAATATTTGGAATGGGAAGAAGGATATTTGCCAAAAAGTTGGTAAAAGTCGCCAACGGTTGAATATGATAAGATGGTCACTTTTCCAAAAGACGGTCGTGTTTAAAGGAAATGAGTAAATAAGCGCGCGTGTTTCTTTTCTTTGAGGAGGGGGAGGGGAAGAGAGGAAAGGTAAACGAGTAAGTCTCGTATAAGATGAAGTTTTGCATTTTGTTCCGTTTTTCTTTTGTTTTTGTCGGTAGGTCCCAATTGGAACGAAAACAAACAAGAGTTTCGAAACTAATCTCCTTTTTGGAAAGTTGAGTATCGTGTTCCAACCTGCTCGGTTTTCCGAATCAGTTTTAATACGCCTACGTTTCGTTTTTACGATATCGTTGGTATGTGGAAAATTGTACTTGACTCAATACCTTTTATCACCCTCTTCAAATTGCGAAAAAAAGTTTTGTCTAGAAAAGCATCGCATCAAACTTATTGCGAAAAAATTAAATAACTTAATAAAACACCCACTTTGTAAATCGAGTGACGCTATTTTAGAAGGAAAAATTTGAACGAAACAAATTCATTTTTCACGTATATTTTGTTGTCATTCCGAATTTCTGTTCTCTACCACAAAGTAGTACTTGACTCAACCGCAGAGAGAGCATACCGTACTTGTAACTCGTAAGTGATGAGTTGCCATATTGTAAAATGTTTTATACGAAGCGATGTTAAGGATCTTGCGAGCGTTGGGTTGGGATTTGGTTGATGATGGAAACCCAGATTCCAGGTGTTAATTTATTTGCCTCGTCGATGTACGTGAAGCGTAGTACGAGGTGTGCCCAGGTGAGGAGCCGTAACTCGTTCTTGTTTTAGGCCGATGGGCGGAAAAGGTGAGAAATGGAAAGAGATAGATAGAAAGACGAGAAGATGTGGGGGCAAGACGAAATATATAAGGGAGAAGAGGTGTAAAGTGTTTGGTGGGCGGGAATCGCCTGTTAGGTGTTCGTTTTTACAAGGGGCGATAAATGAGCTTGGTGTAATGAAAAATGCAATATTTTTTCACTCGCCGGTTGAAACTAAAAATATTTGAGAAAAAAAAATGGATGGGGGAGAATAACGTTGGTAAAACTAGCCTTGGAAAAAAAATGTTTGAAAAATGAATCGACTGAAAAAATCTTCAACCTTGTTTCAACTGTTTTACGGTTTTTGTTGGTGGAAAAAAAAAGTCCGGTTTACAGCAAGTTATTTTTTTTTTTTTTTTATTTTATTATCAAGCACCCAAAAAGTATTTATTATTTATTTTTTCTCTTTGAAAATGGAATCTCTTCCTTCATAACTTGCAGTTTTTTTTGGTTTTTTTTAATATGGCTGTGTTTTGAGCATTTTACACTCTTGTTAGTGATCAAATAACTTTGTGTCTTTATAGTTAGTGTTTCATCGGCAACGACGTTTAACCATCTCTCAAAATTTACAAAATTATTTCCATCATTTTTTATTACTGTTGTTTATAAGTTAATCCCACGAACATCGATCATTCTTTCTGCTTGTATGTAACCATGTTTTTTGGTTGAAAACGAACCAGCTCGCTCGCGTCGTGTGATCGTGCTATGACCGATTGTTTTGATGACCAATAGGTTTTAAACTTAAGGTTTAAATTATACATGGTGTTCTTTGTGAACACCATTGTTTCAGGCACGAGACTACTGTTTCAATTTTTTGTTCACTCTATGTCGATGTGATATATGAAACAGAACCTCTCGATTAGATTCCACGAGGAATAGCTTTGTTAAACATTCGTCCAACAATGATCACGAGCGTTCCTTTTCTTAAAACTCGAATCATGGCGTGATAGACCATGATAGACGCTACGCTTTATCAATTCTACTTTTTGGTGCGTACATTTCAGAAATGGACAAAACGTTTGGCGTTGTTTGATTTTGTTTTTGTTTTTTATAAATACGATATTTTTTTGCAAGCTTTATGCTGTATAGCAGCTGTAGTTTCTGTACTGTTATTAAATAAACAGTTTGGTTTGTTAATTGCTGAAATGGGCAAAAAAGTGTTGCGAAAGTTTTATTTGGAGAAATGTAACAAACAAAAAAAAAATCGACTCGTGGTCATTAATAACAGAGGTTGTTAAACGCTAATTACACTCGACCGAGCCAGGTGAAAAATGTAGCTCAATTGGTAATTGAAGGTCGTGGACAAAGTAGAATGGAAGTAATAAAAAAACCAACTTATATATGTAGAAGTAGTAGGGTTTTTTAGAATGAAGAAAAATAAATGAAGCGTGTAATTAATCTGGAGCAGGTGAGAGGGTTTCTAACGTTTTTCTCAAAACACCTGAACTCTTTAATAAACGATGTATTACAGTTGAAAAAACGTGGTATCCGAACTATGTATTAGTACCTTTATAAGATCAAAAAAATTAATAAGTTTTCATAACGTCATATTCTGTAATGACGTGGCTCCAAATTAGTGTACGTTACAGGTGTACGACTTGAATGGCGTTGTATTTTTGTAGATATTTTTTTTTTTTTGGTTTTGAAAGATATTATTTTCTATGTATCCTGTTGACGTAACAAAAAAGTGGGGGAAATAGAGTATAATGATGTTTTTTAATTAGACCATTTCCACCCCATTTGCACCAATAAAATTGGTGCGCCAATTTTATTTTTCTTTGGCTATACCACACCCATAATATAATACACAGGATGATTCCAATGACATTTATTTACCAAAATGGGAAATAATTTTTTTTTAACTCAGTTATACAACACAAAAAAAATGTAATTTATGAAATTTCAGGTTTTATAAAGTAGTTCAGTTAATCTGAATTTAAGTAAAATGATAATGTATTTAAATTAATGTAGTTAAATATCGTAACATTTTTTGGTTGTTTCACTTTATTTCAGGGAATCGACATTGGTGATGACATGACGAATTTTATGTTGGATACCAGTGTCTCGTGCCCCCTCGCCTGCCTGAAACATGTCTTCAGCTTAGCTTGACAACGGTAGGATTAAACATTTTAACTTATAAAATATGTTTTAGTACAATCTGCATCTGCTAGAGATTAAAATGTATGTAGGACAAGATTGGTTGTAAAAAAATCGCCTATAGGGAACCAAAATTAATCAGGAACAAAGTAATAATCCATTCGACGTGTGGGTTTGCATTTCGTTTGTTTATTTATTTTTTCCGTAATAGAATGTCTCACTAAGTTTTTGATGCAAGTTTGTTAGGGGCATGTCGAATGTTGAACACGATTATTGTGGTTTTTTTCTTCACGTACCAGTCTTCGATTGATGCGAGTTCGTTGTGATGTTACTATTAGGAGATGAGTGTCATTTTCCTAAACACACGATATAAGACAGAAATTGTCGCTATTGTGTGCGATGGTGCACTACTGACTAAACGATTTCTTTTGCCATGGTCGTGCAAAAAACTTATACTAATTGTTTTTATTTATGCGAGTGTGGGGGGGGGGGGTATATATTTTTGAAATGTGTACGCTACTGTCATTAGTAGGCCTATACGTTGCTGAGGAAAGGGAGAGAAGTTGAACAATGTGTTTATGCTAACGCAACACTGTAATCTGTATTAAAAGTTAAATCGTGCACCCTGAATAATACTTTCAGAAATTCGGTTTTAGTACTGTAATCTGTACAAACACGTCCATTCACTGGTGTATACAGTAGACGTGAACTACCGTATATATGTAATGTACAGGGTTTTTGACAGGCGTGTATACAAATCTTCAATTTGGAGGGGGTCATACACCACATAAAAATTTTTCTATAAATACATTTTTTATCGATAAATATAAATAAAATACAAAGAATTTACAAAAATAAATTCTAATTTTTGATTGGATTTGGAAAATTTGTCAATTATTTTCCGAATTTTATCAACTATTTTTATGTAGGGTCATAGTACTTTAGTGTACAAGTAACTTTGGAGGGGGTCATGACCCCCATAACCAGCCTTTGTATACGCGCATGAGTTTTGTTTATAGTTTAGCAGGGCTTTTGTATCGTGTATAAACGAAACACTATACAGTACCGGTACTCCATAAAATGGTTCGATTAAAAGAAATGTTTTGGGGGTATACTACATCTGCAAACCTGGTCAGACTTAAGCTTTGGGTAGTCTTTTGTATTTTTATGTCAATGTACTGCGTCGTAGGAAACGTTGTTACGATAGGTTCATTCCAATAAGGAATAAAACGCAGTGTTATTATTTTGATTAATTCTTTGGGAAGAAGAGTTTTGGGTTCGGCAACGAGATGATGGCGGCGGCGGCGGCGGCGGCGTCCATCCGCTGTGCTCAGCATGGCCGATTCGACTGGTTTCGGTTGGTTTATTTACAGATCTTTATCAAATCCGCCTTCATCGATATCGGATATCGGATCAAACAGTCTTAGTTTTCCGCCAGCCGTTGTCTTTTGTTCCTTTCATTATTATTATTACTACCACCATTCTCTTCGTCGTACTTTCGGACGTTACATCAAAATGTTATTATCCAATTGGATTACAAATAAATAATGGCAGTCGATGTAGACCATTGTATAGCTACTTTATACCCCCCCGAGGAAGAGGATGTTGGTGATGGTTTCAATTTTTATTAAACGTTTTCATTTATTCGTTTATCTCTTTCGACCATCTAGACGCTGCTGCTGAGGTTGGTGGGTTTTTTATATTTCATTTCCATTCAGTTTTCCTTCGTGGTTTTCTTTTGTTGCCATGTTTCTATTTTACGAACTGCTGTAATGGGTTGGCCATACATCACCGCTTTTCCTTTTTTAAGAATGGTACTTATTTTTTGTAGGTTTCATGGACTCGTTGATGAGATCCCAATTCAAAGAGTTAACGTAGAATTAGAATAGAGAAAAAAAATAGTTTTTTTTTGGAGCCAACATCTGCGAATGGAACGATTGGTTTTTGTTATTTCTCAAACTACAAAGTACCATTAGGTCGATACATAGAGTACATCATTCATCAGACGTTTCATAAAACGAGTGTTTAAACCCACATCGTTGTAAAAAGCTAACGCTTAAAAATCCTACTTTGTAAAGGTACGACTAATCACGGATGACAGAAAGGCTATTATTGACAGTGTATTTTCAACTTCTTAGTCATGCACGCGGTACGATCAACTTTTATTCTTACGTTCACGTACAGTGTACAATACTTTCATTATACAAGGTGTGGCAATAGACGTCCTATTCCGTATATAGTATAGGCCTACTTTCAGGTTGTGGCTAAAGGATAACATATTCTTACTGTAATACGTTTAATTATCTAACTATATACCTACTTGTAATTCATTACGCTTAGTATATCTAGTATACTTATCGTAACCTGTATACTTAATATGTACTTTCACTCGTAGTAATATAGCTACTTCAGAGTAGTTTGGTTTTCTAAAACTATAAAAATATTTTACTTTATCGATATTTTGATTATCATTATTATTGGTCATTAATTTTTCATTTTCGAAACGTACGTGCTCGCTTTGCGTAATGGGTGATTTTTGTTCTTAAAAAAAAGTGGGGGGTATCATGATGGTGGAAGGGCTATCATTAGTTGGTCTCCCAGGTGAAGTATGGCTTTGGTGAAAGAACATCCCCGTGTGTGTTCACACCCCCTTGTAAGATGTATCTCTGCGAGTGAATGATGGTATCCTAGTTAAAACCGGGGAGGGAGGGGGGGGTAAAGAAAAATTGGACACCTCCACTCGGTTTTAGCTTCTATGGAAACCAACTTTGTACCCTCACGACAATGCGTGTTGAAGGAGTAATTCACGTGCATTTTGTCTTTTGTAGTAAGTCAATTATAAAGTCGACTATGTAACTTGGAAAGACCGCCGCTTCTTCATCAACTTGATCGCATTTCTTCACATCACTTTTTTTTTTTACACTTTCATTAAAAATCAATTAAGCTTCCGTAGGTTGTTATTAGGTAGCATTGTGCTGTTTTTTATTTTTATTTTTTAATACAATGTGAGTTTTGCCATTTAATGACACCGGGAAGCCGTTATTTTTTAGTCGTTTTGTATAGGCTTAATTGCTCACCAACACGCAAACTTTGACTTTTTTTTTAATATTTATTACTTTACCACAGTAGAAAATAAACTGGACAGGTGGTAAATTTTAATGTTCTTTTAACTCGAGTGTAATTTCTTAATGGGTCGGGATTAATTGTTCGAGTCACAGGTTTCATGTTGAATGGTGCTTTTCGACGATGATGAAAAGACGTGTCAAGACACTTTCGAGACAACGTACGCAGTATCTACTTTTTTGTATAGATAGGATACTACAGTTAAACATGGGGATAGAACTCGACCTGTCATTTGTACGTTTCATGCCTACGCAAAATAAAAAGGGATACTTACTTTTTCTAATGAATAGGGGAACGGCAGGCAGCCACGGATACCCCTAAGCTTTGAGAATTTTTCTGAAAAAGTGGTCACATTTAGTCCAAAATAAAAAGGAGTGGGATCGGAAAAACGGATCATTTTTTATCACAAAAAGTTTTTCGATTCAAACAACAAAAATTTTCATACAAAAATCATGTTTTTCACATTACGTGAACTTGGCGGGTTGAACCGGACAAAATTTCCACAGTAAATTTTTGTAAGAAAATAATTTTATTTTAAAGACCCCCGATGCTACCATACGAGAGAAACTTTATAATTGTAGAACAAAATAATTGCAATAAATTTTTAATATTTTTCACTTCAACGTGGTGTTGTAAATGCAATTTTTGCCTTCATGTTGGTGGCGGGTAGCGATGGACATTGGACTCGATGATATCGCCGTCGAAATAATCATTGTCCATAATTGGAAATTATTTAAATATAATCGTCAGTTAATTTTAATGTAGATCACCATAAATTTGTCGACTAAAAGTTCTAACATTAGCCTACTTATTGATCGTAACTTTGCACGTGTCGGGTGCTGGTGCTACCCGAATACGCGGAGTCCGGGGCTACCCATTGGAATCTAATTATGCCTATCAGGCTATGAATTTTTTGACTTTTAAGTTTTAAAATAAGCAGCTGAAATATCGTGAAATCCTCCGACCGGAATCTTGAACGTCGTTATAAAACCTCGAATGTTACTTAGGATGATTGGTCATAAAAAAAACCAAACAAAACAAAATTTCGAATTTCTTTGATCTGACGCAATAGATCAAACTACCTATTTATGACTTAGACATGAGCTTTCAGGTGAAATAAAGCTATCTACGTTATCTAGCATAGAAAGTGAGATATAGCAATGTCCTGGGCTACCTGCCGGTCTTCTACTTCCAAGTTAAATTGGTACGCTTGCTATGCATCAAAATTCTGCCGATTCCTGTTGTAAAAAATGAAGTTTTGATTTTTATTTTTTTTTTAATGTTAGTGTCTTGTATCAAATATCTGGTTGTTTGAAAACAAAACAACTAGAAAAATAAACAAACAATTTAAATTACTTTTTTACAAACAAAGATAAACTTAGCATATCAAAGATATGTAATTACGCAAACGCGTCACCTGGGGCATCACAGGGGAAAGGAATTTTGCAAATTTGTAAAGCAATTAAAAAAATTCAAATTTTTTGTTATTAATAATGTTAACGTTTAGTACAAATAAATAAAGAAAGGCCAATATAGTTTGAATTTATAATAATTTATTTTTGTGTACGATATTTTTTACGCAGATTATTATTAGTTTGTTCTACAATTCAAGGGATCAGTTACAAATAACGAAACGTTGAAACGAGAAATCATAAGAAATACACAGTTCCCTACAGAATAGGTGGAAAATCATTTTGTTACATCTTGATAAAAACCGTGTTTAACTTATTGTAATGGTGTATAGAAAAAAAGTAAGTACACAATGGTTTGTAAACATTTTTGCACGAAATAATTGTGTTGTTAATTTATCTGTAATTATACTTGTTTTAACCAATAGGATTTCATTCGTAATTCATTTTTTTATAGTTTATCGTATAGTTTAATTTACTTATTCCTATATAGTGGTTGTAAACGTTATACCAACTTACGGCAAATTTATACTCCATACTGTATACCCATATCATGATGTATATACAATGTACTATGCGACATACTTGCGTATACAGCTTTCGTAACAAGAACTGGTTGTTAAAGGGTTAAGTGTACTTTAAAAAAGGTTACTTATTTGTTAATTTGTTAGATAAATAACCATCTCAGAACATGTACAATACCTGTAGTGGAGTTATGTTTTACAACTAAACTGTAATCTTTAATTTCCAAATAAAATAAGGTAAATTATTCATACGGTACTATTAAAATTGCATACACGTCTATAAATATGTACGGTTGGATATAATTAATTTTTTTATTTGAATGCGAGTCTAATTTTCAAGTTTCATTCTATTTGAGTGCTGTTCTTTTACACGAATTTGCAAATTTTCCATCTGCTTCTATAATACATTCAGGCATTAGATTAAACGACACACTTAATTCGATATAATGACGCGAATGTATACTAATGCAAGTTTAATTTTATATTTAAGTCTTCGTCATTTATGTAGTTTTTCGTCATTCCTTATGTCGTTGTGAAGTAGCTTACGTAGAAGGAGGCAGAATTGGTCCTCCAATTTAAGCATGGCAAGTTAGAATTCTTCCCTGGGTAGAATAATGTCACAGTAAGTGATCCTACAAGTTTAGCAGAGTGGAATGACAACTGTGGTCCTCAAAAGCAAAAATTCTGGTTCCATGTCCCACCAGGTCGTCCACTAAGGGGGGTCTTGAAAATGCGTCGGTGTGTCGCCAATAGGTAACATTGCATAATGGATAGCCAACTGTAACCTTTTTTTCATTATCCTTATTATATCGATGACAATGACTTTTCTTTCAGTGGAGAACGTTTTGTAACGTGGCTTTAAGTTTGGCGACAATGTCAATTGTGTCGCCGACCTAGGGAAGCTCGTTCTTAGTAGTAGTAGTAGTAGTAGTGGTAGGTAGTATTATATTATATTATATTAGGAGGCTGATGAGAAGTGGTTTTGGGTGGCGATGTTATCAACAAATTTTCTCAACTGAAAAAGATTGTAATCTTCGCAACGCTGAGCGAGATTTACAAATGAGGGGTTGTAACTAAGGATACCATACTACTCGGCTGGAGCTTAGGCTTAAAACGCGTCTGCAATTGAATGATGGAGAAGAATTAAAACTTTTTATAATTATTATATAAAAATACTGTTTATAGATATACATACTTTTATATGCATTTTATATGAATGATAAATAGTTGTGACTATTTCGTAATTATTTCAAGTCAATACTGGTACAAGTATGTATTTTTTATTTAGTTGAATGTTTTTCATATGGCTTTATAATAAGTTGTGAAGAATAGGCTGAACTTGTTTAAATGATTAGTACACGATGACGTGGTATTGCGCTTTAACACAAGTAATAGGAAAAAACCTTTTAAACTGCTTTGACTGTGCTTTTGTGTTCAAACCAAATTTTAAAAGCATTTTAAACTGACACGTAGAAAGATTTCTTATCATTATTTTTGTTGATTTGTGTTAAGTGTTTATTCCAACCGATTCACAACAATGAAGGATGACTCGGATAAACTGTATGTAGTAAACTATAAGTAATATATATATTTATAACAATGCCGGATTTGGCTAAACAATGGTTGAATTGAAGTAGGTGGTTGTGAGCCAGCAACACTCGACGAGAAAAACTCCTTCACGCGGCATTTTCTCAAAATGGACAGATTGGACACGACATTTATGCTTCAAAATTCAACAGAATAAAATATACCGCGGACTGTGTCTTCAAATTTCAGCTTTCTGGGATATCGGAAAATTTGTCAAAATAGACCGCAAAGATGTTGAAGCGCGCGCGCACACAACGAACAAGTCAAGTTAAATAAAAGGTTGTAAAAAGGCTTATACAGTTTCTACTAAATTGATTTTTTCAAAAATATTTTGTAAGTATTGTATTATAAATTAATTTTATATTTGTTTATGAATTTGATTACTAAATATTGTAAGTTTGTCAATTTATTTCACTGTCAGCTAGTTAAATAATATTGTCGTGTATGGGTTTGGTTAAATTTTCCAAAATTTTTATGAATTCTATTTTTTGTTCGGGGAGGGAGGGGGGGGGGTGATAAAAAAAGAAACTATAAAAATGGCCATTGTATGTTTCAATTGTACGGCGTTAGGTTTAACGCCGAACAAAATTGGACATCGTGATGATGATGTGTGTTTAATAGTTTCTTTATCGTAGTGTCACATTAGTGGTCGTAAAAATCTCGACATAAAACTTTGGACATCAACAAGAACGTGTAATCAATTACACATTAAGCCACTTCCTATGCCGCCAAGAGTCTAAAAACCTTTATAAAGTAATTACAACTTCCGTTGCTTCAACTTTTCGTCGTCTTCAAAAAATGACGACGATTGGTGTCATGTCGTCGTCCTAGATCAAAACTAAAAACAAAAAATAAAATGGAGTTGGTCATTTTTTTTTTCACCGTAGTATCATTAATTAGCCAAAGAAGCTCCGGTAGCTCAATGGTTTTGTTATCAGTCGTTAATTTCCCTTAATGGACTTGAAACTGTCTATGAGCTGTCTAGGCTTCGATGTTTATGAGACTCGTGTCTTGCTATTTCCTGTCATGTGTCGTTTTATGTTTATGGACTCGAATGCAGGTGTCCTTTTTTTTCTCTCTCTTCATTGGGTTGACGCGATTTTTATCATTAATGAAAAGCCTTTTGTGTTTTCTTACCCTTGCAGCTGACAACCACCTACTTTACGACTCCATGTTGGTTTTTTTTTTTAGTTTTTTAATTATTTTTTTATTCAATTAAGAATTGATTTCCAACTCAATGGGATGGTGTAGTTCAATACCCTTACTATCCCTAGGTAGAAATCGTTGGAAAGTGAAATAGGTTTTGAAAATTTTTTGATTATTGTCCTACGAATTGGATGATTTCATGACAAATTGAACTTGGCTTAAATCAAATTGATTGACGATGGTTTAGAATTTTTATTCTTTAACAGAATATTTTATACAAAATTCAGTTAAGGAATTGCTAGAAAATGTATTCTTTACATCTAGAAAGTAGCCTACTGCATGTCATTATCAATCTTTTATTATACTAAAATAAAATGCTAATTTTTTAACCTTTCATTTAACTCCTTCTGAAGTCGAAATGGTTCAACATTTTTTAGCTATTTTTTTAAGTAGGGGTCTGCTGACCTACAGAGCTAAAATTTCGAACATCGGCATGGCACATTTTGTGGTATCCAATTTAGACGGATCAATGTCCAGTTAATTCTGACATGTTGTCACACGAAGGGTTTATTTTTCCTCGTAAAGTGTTTGCTGACGACGTATCGGTACCTACATTTATAGCCATTTCAAGCCACCACACATTGTTGTACACACAGATAAATGCGTTTTTCTTACCTATAGTCACTACCTGCGTATAGTGTACTACCTCATTTGCAGCCATTCTTTGTTGAGCGTATAAATCCGATCCATTCAAATAAACACTTAACCTGTTTCAACCAAAAATATGTTTCCAGTTTGTTTCAGTAATGACAAGATGGTAAAAGAGATTATCGAAAACCCACTTGTTTTTAATTGAAGGATTGCCCGGCGGAATAACGTTGTATGTTACAAAACTTCAATATTGAGATTATTATGGAAAACTGTGCCTCATCGATGGGCCTAGCTAGTGCTGTCAATAGACAAACTTCATATCTGCCTAAAACATACATATATATCACTTCGAAATTGGGCACCTACAGTAATAGGTGACTATCAATGTGTTGCTGAATACTTCTTTGGCCATTGACTCAAAGCTATAAATTGTTACAAGCAACGTTATTCCAGGCCAGCCTTCAATTACTCGTTTCATTTTATTTTCGCTATATTTGTTTATAGATATACTATCGTGTACATTCGAATTATCTTTTACTAACAATAAACCTATACCGTACTAGTAATAAATCTACATGTTAAGCCAATGATATTATTATTTATTAAAAGTATCCTCGTGGGGTAATGTACAAACATACGACAAAAAAGAAGGAACTATAATGATAGCTAATAATAACCAAAAAAGGCTAGGAGTCTACACAAATAAAATAAAAACAATCCTATACAAAGGCAAAAATAATGATTTAAAAAGGACCGATATCTCGTGAGGCGGGACCTGTCCGACAATAGCAAATGAATTAATAATTTCATAACGAGTGGGATACAATAGTGAGTCGACAATAGAAACCACTCGAATCACAAAATAATACAGGGCCACCAATAAAACGTAGCTCTCCGAGAAAATGATAAAATTTATAGTACTCGCAATCGGGGTAGGTAGCCTACTTCGCCCGTCAACAAAATAGAAAGAGATAGTGAAGTGGTAGGCTACATACATACACTATCAAATCAAAACGGGAGAAGGCGGGAAATAGGTCAAGTTTGGTTTTGGATCAGACAGCTGATTTTCCAGTAAATAGTGACTTATTCGTAAGTTTAAATGCTTACTACAGTGAACAATGCATTTCTCTTGACTACATCGGTATATCGTTTCACGGATTTCATAAGGTACCGGTAGCGGTAATTGGTTCCACATTTTATAAGTGTTGTAGGGAAAACATCGTTTGATCACAAATTTCGAATCTGAATCTTCTGCACTTACGGGTTTCATGGTGACTATTAAAATAACGTGTGATTTCATGAAAAGAATGTTTAGCAGAGATTAAAGATCTAAGTCTCTGAGTCCATATGATAACTTCATGATATCCTTTATTGACACGAATAGTTTTTTTAGGTGGGTAATAAGCGGACTATAGTTAATTTTTTAATATTCCGTTTCAAGTGTTGAAAACAGAGTTCGACTAAGTTGAAGATTATTTGATGTCAAGATATTTGTCATGGATGTAGACAATTTTTATTTTCACTGATGGACTTTGTAAATAAGTATAAAATACCAATTTCATAGATTTAAGCGTTAAGAAAACACAAGTTCACTTTCGATCTTGTAGTTGACTTTTTTCAATACAACTTGGACTTAAAAAAAAATCGTGTCAAAGGAAAGTGTAGTAAGGTGGTAACTTTTCGATAGGCAAGTGCCTTCTAGTTTCTTTTTTAAGTGTCGTAGCTGTAGTTATATTTTTCGAATGAATGTGTAAACAGAGTATACCGTATGTATATATATATATATATATATATAAACAATTTAATTTTTTATTAAATAAATTTCAATATTTTTAAAAATAGTTATTATATTATAGAATATACTTTCACTAGGTTTTAATTAGTATACCTGCTGGTGTTGTTTTTGACATTTTTACAACTTTGTTTAGTCGTGTAACTTGATCATCCAAAATTAAAAACTTGATGTGATGATTGACACATCAGTGCGTGTCAACTGGTTAAATTTCATAGGTATACAGGGTGAGTCTCAGTCGTGAAGCTCTATTTTTTTTTTTTTACTTAGATAAGTTGGATAATTTGTCGAATTAATTTTTTTCTCCCAGTTTTTTTTTTTTAACAAATTAACTTATTTAAAACATGAAGATGATTTTTCGAATTGAACTCGGCTCAATTTTATTTTTTTTGATACATTCCGTATACCCGAGCGAACTTTTTTTTAAATGGGTACCGGTAACAATATATACGGTGCTAATAAAAAAGGGTATCTTTTTTTTTTTTTAAGTAACAGTATAGAATAGACAGACTAATAAAAGAGGATACCCTTACTTTGATTTTCACTTTTCTTCATTCACGCTTTCTTCCATATTAAGGGGTGGGCTGAAAGACAATCGTAAACGAAGATAAAGGTTACTATAGGTTTAGACCATAATCCCTTTATTAACCTTTGCACGTGGAAAAACGAATGAATCGCGTAGGAAAAAAAAAAGTGAAAATAAAAATGGAGTCTCGTCGGTCTTTGTCGGCTGCTAGCAGCGTTCGTTGAGTTAGCGAGCGAGCATCGAGGTCGAAAGGTGTTGCCTAGCAACAGCTGCTGATCTCATCGCGCCTCTCATTGGTCGTTGGGTCGACGATCAGATATAATGGCAGCGTTGATTGGCGGAACGTTGTCGAGCGGTGGTGTTCGTGCAACCATAAAGCACAATTTATTGTAGGAAAGCTCACCATTGATAGGAGATTCGGGTTCGGCCTCCTCGCTTCTTATTGGGTTTTTTTCTCCCTTCGTGTTTGTTATGGTATGGTATGGTGTTGGACGGTAGCTTCGAAGGACCATAACGACCGATGAAAGAATTGAACCGTTTTTGTTTTTTTTTTAGTTAGTTTTTCTTGAAAAACTTTTTTAGTGTTTATTTGATGTCGTTAGAAGAACAGTTCGAGGACGAATAGTGTTAAGAAATTCTCTGATTTATAGTACAGGTGATCCTTCTCGTTCACGAGTTTCATGCATCGCGGTTTACTTGCTCGCGGGCGAAAGTTAAAGCGAATTGTTATTAAGATATATTTCAATAATTTAAAAAAACAAGTAAACCACCCCCTATGGCAAAGGCAAAAAACGTGACTTACGTACGACTGACGGGGGGACGGGGTAAGTCAAAAAATACACTAAAACTAGCTGAATATAGTTTGATAAAAATGGATAATCCAGCAAATCTCTTATTTTATCTGAACTGAAGTGAACCAATAAATCACGTTGGATTCATTTTTGGTTGGTCATTTTCAATGTGCATGTCGCTTTTTGTGCCTATTTGAATAGTTTGGATATTCTACGTACAACCACCACAAGATTTGTCGGTTATTTTCAAGTCGTTTGGGTTTCTTCTAGAATGGTTGAAATTTAATTTAAAAAAAGAAAAACCGACAAAGTTGAGTAATTACTATTACAAACTATACAAGTAAATAAACTTGAGAATATATAAAAAGGACTTGCAAGTATTATACTTTAAAAGTGTTAAAGTGTACCGGTACCGTACTGTAGACCTACGTGTACCAAACTGATAGACTTATTATTGCGTACTCAGTACTTACTAAACCATGGAACGGTATACTTTAAATAGAATGTTTTATTTTATATTATAATATACTAGCTGCATGCCCGTCAGAAGCACGCTTACCCGTTGGGCTTTAGAGCTCAATGTGAGAGGGCTATTATATGTTTAGTCGAGCGGTCTAAGAGCTTCTCGCTTGAGCTCCACTCATCCTGTGGTATGGGTTCGAATCCCACCTCGTCCAAAAACAAAATACGATTTTTTCCATCTCAGTGTGACAGACAAGCAAATTATATTGTTAAGATTAGGTTATGTTATACAATAACCTAACAAGTAGGGCCCCTGGTGGTTAAGCCATCCATCTCAGGTGTCGCGGCCCCGCGGTGACCTAGTGGTTAGGGCATCCATCTCCGGTACTCGGGTTGGTGAGTTCGCCTCCCACTCGTGCCGTGTCCGTGTGGGTTCAGTTTAGGGTCTGACCCTGCGGGGGCAGGTTTTCTCGGGGCACTCCCGTTTCATAAAACTCTGTTCCATGTTTATCTTCTCCATCTTATCATGATTTCTGTATTTTCAATTTAAATCAAGTCTGAGGGCCAAATGACATAGCTGTAAAAGCCAGTCGGTGCTGTCGTTAAAACCAAAGTACCTACTTACCTCTCAGGTGTCGTACTGTAGGTTCGCCTCCCACTCATGTCATTGTAATTCAATTTGGAGTTTTATATCACCGAGGCAGGACTTCTCGAGGTTCTCCCATTTCCTTCTGCATCATAAAATCTTATTCCAACCCTTTCACCTTTATCTCGATCTCATCATCATTCCTACGTTTTCGAATTAAAGTTCTCGCGGCCGCCATATCGTCGGCTTAGAGTGTCAATTCAATCTGCTAACCTTCGTTTTGACTCATTTTAAGACTTAACATATCATTAGAAAAGGAAAAATGTCGCATCAACTGAGAAAACAAGTTTAGCTCAATTTGACTTCCAACAAAAAAAAAAAGTGTTGTAAATTGTGTGGTGAAGAAATATTTATATAATTACTAGAAGTAGACCCATGCCAAGCACGGAAAGGGTGTTGTTATAATTATTTTACTTTCACTTTCATTTCCAACCAACCAAGCAACTCCAACTAGTATTACAAACTTGAACAAAACGGGGATAAAGCGTACACATGATACATACATAAATACACACATAGACCTGGTCTATTCTTATTAAAATTGTTTATTTATTTGTATGTATGTTTGTCCTGTGAACTTTTCACTAAATGGAGTAAGCAGGTTTACACTCTTAAGCCGACCATATGACATAAGGTACCGGTACCATAAAAGAAGTCGGTCAGCCGCTAAACCATAAATACCCACCTTCGACGAATAAAGAGTCCGTCAACAATAACGGGAAAGTTTTTTTGTTTCATTACGCAATTCATCGTTTTAACGTGTTACCTGACAATATTGGCGGTCACAATAGCCAATGTTTTTTTTTTTTACATAAAAATAGCTCATTGTTGTATTTTTGTGATTAGATCAGGCAAATTATAAGTTATGAAATGGATATAGGTGTTTTTAAAGGAATGTCAGGCATATTCTGGATGGCACCATGCTTGTGCTGAACTAGTCATCAAGCCCGTTCTTCGTGCTTGGATTTTTATTTGTTTGAAACCGTGAAAACGGACTATTGTTGCAACAATATCAGGGTGTTCATAACGATAGATTCAAACATCGTGGCATAATGTTACTACTAAGTGATTACTATGATTATTTTTATGTACCGGTAATAATCTTTCACAATAGCAAACTGTTAGGCTTTAATTTTCAACATGTCCATTTCTCCGAATTGACACAACGTCGACAGTTCAAGATAATTGCGTTGATCTACAAATTCGCAGCAGCACTTGTGTAGTAATTTCGTTTCGCTAGAGTTCTGTTTAGGAATGTCGTGAGGAGTGAGATTGACCAATTATGGACCGGTATATGATTACAATACAATCGCTTACAACAATACGTTGGGTTACCTAGCAAACATCAAATTAAACACAACACTACTTTTAAATAAAAAACAAGGATTGAAAACAAAATTCTTGTTTTAGCTTGGGATCGAACCAGGGATTTCTCGCACTCGCGACAAGACGCTCTTCTACCATCTGAGCTACCAGAACACACGTAGAGCGTCTTACCACGAGTGTGGGAGATCCCCAGTTGAATTCGATCCCAGATTGGAACAAGGATTTTTCAATCCTTGTTTTTTTACTCAAAATTGTGTTCTCTGATCCCGAGGTCACCTGCTTGGGGAGGACAGTGCATTTTTTACTCGTAATTTAGTACAAGATTTTACTGTTTACACGTTATCTAGTCTAAGTAACCTAATACAACAGGCCTACTGTTTGCGCTAGATCACTATGGTGTCGTTGTAGCCAATTGTACACAAAGTTTAGAATATCTCAAATCGGAGTGCATGAGAATATTTCTGGCACGTATTAAAATAAACCGTTTGTTTGATCTAGAAGTAAACCTCAGATTTACATTTAAATTACAACAATGAACTGGACTGGGTGATGGAAAACATTAACTTTTTATGGGCATGGGCATCCATGTATACTTTTTCATCTATGTATATGAACATAGGCCTATGATGTACGGTATAATACTCCATAATGTAATAGTACTATACTTATTCAGAATGTAAGTTTGAGGGTTCAGACTACTATACTACATCACTGCTACGGACAAAGTTTGGAATCCAAACAATAGATTCATTTAGGTGGTACCAGTACTTTAAATTCGAATGAGTTTTAGCCTAAGCTTTCATAATCCCATTTACATTTTCTATCCATGCAATGGATGCTTTGTAGCCTACTATAGTTTAATTTTACGATGATTTTGAAAAGTTCTTTTGCTTAACGATAGGCAACTTTAGAGTACGGTACGGTATAGTATACTATCGGTACAGCATTTATTTTTGACGTGTTATAGGTGGTCTTTGGATCGTATGTAGGTGATGTGTTTTTTTTCAAAGTCGCGTGGGGAAGAAGGGGGGGGGGGGCGAAGTGGTACGCGACGTTTCA
>JAQIWH010001302.1:0-33189 GCA_034695005.1 Cryptops parisi | reverse complement strand
TCACACAGCAACTGAAACGTGTGAGAGATACGCTCGTCAACCATTGGCTGATTCATTTAGCTTCCTCATAATTGTGCAAGCAATTCTGTGTCAGCTAATTTGGGATAGAGTATAGCGTCACCTCAACATATGTGAAAATGCCAAAACTCATACCTAAATCGATACTCCAATTGTAACGAATATTGCAAAAAAGCAATATGAGTTAAATGAATAAATAACTTTCCCGTCATTTTTGACGGGCTGTTTACTAGTATCTATATATATATATACTGTATATGATGCTTACATATTGCTAGAAGAGAACGTGCTTTCCCCCTTAAGAGATTCGTATTTTATGGTCCATTTCATAACCACGGTCTACTGTAATTGAAACAAAAAATTCGTAGGATTCACACGATTCGATTCTCTTCTCTCGACCACTCATCTCATCGTTGTTGTTGTCTTTTTATTACTTTCTTCTTTTTCTTCCAATTAAGACCTTTTTCTCATCCAACACTCCAACAAACAACACGACAGTGAGCTTCACCTGAAGCCATCGACACCCTAACTATTCTCTTCCTTGATTCCTTAACAACATTTTTTTTAGCCATTCATCTTCGTTTTATTTATTTTTTTTATCTTAACCAACGAACATCCTGACATTGTCGTTGTTCACAGTGGGCAGTCGCACAAAACTCGAGCAGAAAACACGCGACACAGGACGCCATCGGTTCCAATTAGGACGTTCATTTATCCGTGAAAAATCTTGGAAACAACGACAAAAGACCAGACAAATCAGAGCAGAACCGAGATTCGTTAAGAAAAAGACCACAAAAAACCCACCGGATGTACCATCTCAAGTAGCTTAAAGCTACCATACGACAATAGATAACACTAAGTAAAGGACTATCTCCAATAGGTTTCAATGCTAACCCGACGTTATCCGGATAAAAACATCACCTTGTTGGAGTCAACTGTATAGTGAAAATAAACAATTAAAAAACCCGATTTCAAAAATTGCACAGAAAACTATAAAATAATTTAATTTCAACGGTATACGTTACTCATTTCTACTACAAATAGTTTTCATGTTACGTAATATTATGGAATTACAGTATATTGATACGAGTTTTTAATGTACTTCAAATGTACATTTGAAGTACATTAAAAATTAGTAGAAAAAATTCTTCTACTAAACGATCATCTGCAAGTATTTCTCTTTTCGCATAATTGCAAAATCGTATATAAAAAAAATTCGAGCACTACCTGTAAGTTTAGTGTTTTAGTTATAGTTGTAGTTTCTTGCTTTAGCCTTTTCTCAAACGTTAAAAGTAACATTCACTCTTTAAACAACTCCTTTATTTTCTTTACGCCAAAAGAACAACAAAACAAAAAAATATCATTTTCTGTATATATAACGAACGAAATTTAATATTTTTTTTTTCTTAATATTTACTACGTTTTTTCACTATCTCGTTCTTATTCGAGGTAAACAACGAACTAAAAAAGAAGAAGAATTCCATCACACCTTCGCTTCGGCCCAAAAACCTCAGACAGTAATCAAAACCACACTAGCGCGAAAATGTTCAAAAGCAATCGCATCGAAATAAAAAAAAAAAACCGAGGTCTACAAAAAATTGGACCAAAAAAGTAAAGACGCGAAGGAAGACGACGACGAAGAGCGAAAAGGAACCCAAAATCCATTACGTAATAAAATGCCAATTTAAGTGCTCAGCGGTGGCTGAAGAAGGCCCATCTCTCTCTTCGTCTTCCTACAACGCTCAAATTGCTTTTGTGTGCACTGGCCGTACACACAGAACACACACCCACACACATACAAAGACACAGACACACATAGAAAAAATCAAGGAAAAAGTTGTTGTTGCTATTTCCCTTTTTCTTCTCTGCGCGTGATTTCGTCGCGTTATTGTCGCAAACCCCAGATGGTGGTGGTGGTGGACGAACTGAGATGGAAAGTCCCCCCCCCCCAACCAAAAAAAAGATCCGTCAATCAAAGTTTAGAGGACACCTTAACGACAAGTGCACCCAAAAGAAAGTTTAAAATATATAAAACCTCAAACTTCTTCCACAACATTTTTCCAGAAAGTTTGATAGCCAATAGGTGAAAGACCATGGGAATGTCTTAAAGTCCAGTGTTCATCAAGATAATCCAGAATGGTAGTATTCGAAATATTTGGATCTAAAATAGACTTAAAGGACTCAAAAATAATATATAGCCTCAACTTCTAAAAAATGTTTCGAAAACATTTAATAACAGATAGGTGAAAGTTATGGCAATGTCCCAATGTCCAGTGTCCAAGATATTCCAAAATAAGGGTATTCGTGATCCATAATAGTTATAATGAAAATAGTATTAAAATGAACACTATAAAACTCAGCTTTCCAGAACCCGTTTCCATGAAAGTCTAAAAGCCAACGAGAAAGACCATGGCAATGTCTTATAGTCATTAAGATAATCAAAAGTGCTAATTGGCAGATAGGTGAAGTCATGACAATGTGCAAAAGTTCAATTTGAACATAGTGGCATTCATAATCCGTAATAGTTAAAATGAAAATAGACTTAAAAGAAGTTAACAATTATAAAACCTCGGCTGTTTCCATAAAAGTCTAATAGCCAATGATAAGACCAGTGAAAGACCATGACAATGTCTTAGAGTACAATGTTTATCAAGATAATCCAAAATGGCTGAACTGTGAAATCAATAATAGTTATGGAAAAAGTAAAAATAAATAAAACCTCTACTTCTTGAACGTGTTTTCAAAAACTTTGATAACCAATTGGAAGAAATCAAACAATGTCCCATGTCACTGTCAAGATTCCAATGTCAAGATGTTCCAAATTGGTGGTATTTGTAATCAATAATAGTCATAATGAAACTAAAAGTGGACAATTATAAAACATCACCTTTTGTTGAATATGTTTCCATAAAAGTTTAAAAACCAATGAAAAAGACCAGTAAAAAAAATTACATGGCAATATCTTAAATTCCAAGATTTAACAAGATATTCCAAAAGGGTGATATTCGAAATCACGCATTTTCAAATTGAACTAAAGGATTTGAACTATAAAACCTCAATGCCTAGAACAGATTTCCATAAAAATCAATGGAAGAACCAATGAAAATCCATGAAAATTTCCAAAAATCCAATGTGCATCAAGATATGCCCAAGAGTCCAACGTGCATCACGATATGCCCAAGAGATCAATGTGCATCCAGATATGCCCACGAGTCCAATGTGCATCAACATACTGTATGAAGTCAAAATGGTGGTATTCCAAGTCAACAATAGTTATATGAAAAAAAAAGTAAATTTATTTCGATTAAAATGAAGATTTTTAAAAACGTAAACGTCTTTTTTTGTGAATTGCCATATTTTAATTGTTATAAAAAATGAATTTTTATGACAATTTAACAATTAACATATGGTAATTCACAAAAAAAAAAAGTTTACGTTTTTAAAAATCTTCATTTTAATCAAATTTGCCAAATAATCCGAACACACATGTTATAAATTAGGAAAGGTTTTTTTCAAACTTAACACTATTATAATTTCGATTAGCCTACTTCTAAACTTTCTAATGGATATTTGGAAACAAATCTCCGCGAATGGATAAGATAGATAAAATACCATGGGGCAATGTCCTAAAGTGCAATGTTCATCAAGATAATTTCACAATTTTGGTATTCGAAATCAATATAGCAGTTATGATGAAAGATTAGGATTATTCCCAATACCACTAGACTCTTAAATGGAGGTTTGGAGATAAATCTCCACGAATCGATGTTGGCAATGTAATAACGGCTAATTGATGACGACATTTCCCAAGTGCATTTATGGAACCAACTTCTCAGTCGTGCTGCGGTATCATCGGTAGCAACAGCAGTAATGGCAGAAAATGGGAAGGGGGGACACACACACACATACACACACAATCAATCCGAGGAACAGTAGCTGAATGTAATTAATTCCTTAGCAAACACCGCCACAAAGCCGCTTGACCACCGCACCGTGTAATCGCCTATTGCCAACGACAAGGTTTAAGAACCCAGCAGCAAAGTTGGAGTAGCCACCTCAACTCAATAACACTTTCTGTAACCAATTACAAGCGCACGACATCCATCGAATTGTAATTACTACTACTGCTCCTACTAACTTTGAAAGACAGTAGAACGCAAAGACGAAAAAGCAACACTATGACAGCAATACAAAGAAGTAGTACGCCGCGTAATCCTTCAACGAATGAATGCGCAACCTACCCACTATCAATCAAGACAACTACCATTGTGTTTTGTGACGTAAACGTAAGAAACGTTACGATCTCGTAAATGTGGAAAGCTAACGAGATTTTAATGAAAATCGAAATATAATGGGGAGAAGAAAAACAAAACGAATTTCAAATAACAATGTTACCATACGTTTATAACAAGTAATTAAAAACGCTGCGTTTTTGATTAACCTCTTTTACAACCTCGTAATTACTGAAACAAACACGTGGAAAAAAAGTTTTGGCTGAATAAGTTCAAGTGTTTGGATAGATCGGTTTTGTTTGGAGTATGGCGCCAGCTATACTCTCCATAAATGGCTGTTCACGTAATGAGTACCGTAGTAATCTATATATAAAAAAAAACAAACATTTATCTTTGTGGTGTGTTGTGTCTTGAATGGTTCAAAATGTAGATATATCGTCAGCAAACACTTTTCGAGAAAAAATGAATTTTCGTGTGACAAAATCTCAGAATTAACTGGACATTGACCCGTCTAAGTTTAAACTTTTCCACGGCCCCAACCTGTGTTTAAAATTTCAGCTTTATAGGTCATCGAAAACCTACCAAAAAAAAAAAAAGCTCAAAGATATTGAACCACTTAAACCTCAGAATAAGTTAAATGAAAAAGGTTAAAAAAAGTTGTTTTTCTTTTGTACAACCTTTTATTGTTAAGTGTTTTTTCGGGTAGATTTGTTTTACACTAAAAATGAGCTTGAACCATATATAATGAACAATGCATACTATATCTATAATTGCATCCATGCAATTATGCATGCATAATTGTATCTAATGTATGTTTATTAACAACAATGAGAAGCGAACATGTGGTTCAGAGCATCAGCAACACTCTACCTGAAAAAACTACTTTTTCACATGCCGATAGCTCCGAATTGACATGACATTGATTCTTAATAAATGTTATCGTTTGCGGTTTTTTTATTTTAAGTTAAATTTACCTTTACTTTATATCACACAAGCCACCTGTATTTTGGTCCCCATAAGACGCATTAAGCTAATAAATAAATAAATAAATAAATAAATAGAAATTTGATAGATTCAATTGTCACCAGAGACTAAATTTTGCACCAAATTTCAAGTCCCTACGATACACGGAACCTGATTGAAAATGACATCTACGATTTAAAACACAAAGTTTTTGAATACCAGGTAATGTTTCTTGATTATACGTTTAGTTAAGAAAAAAAATCTATTTAATGTGTATAAGTACGGCAATGTATAGAATGCCTAGCCTCTTCTGGCAAAGTATGAAATAACATCTTGTATAAAGCTGTTTAGGTAAGTTCAGCTTAGTTTAAATTAGTTAGTGATATTTTCTCTAAAAAAACTACGCTTAAATTTAGGACAAAAGATATAAACTTAAACATTTGTATAATGTAACTATTCCAATGCTAATTTTCATACATGGCCAAAGAAAGCTAAGCATTGCCTACAATGCCTAGACTATATACATTGCCAGTACAATATACAATGCCTAGATTCTATACATTGCCGGTAACATATATACGTAATTAATTTTTTTTCAAATTTTATTTCACAAGTAATATCACCTAAAGTGTAAAAAAATTAGTTAAAACAAAATCAACAACAGCAAAAAAATTAAGAGCTATTTAAAAACACAAAGACACGAAAAAGCCAAAAGAGTCGTGACATTTCTGCTAGTGGCACAGACTTAATGAGATTATTACAAAAATAATTCGTTGCAAATTCGCTTTTTTCGGAAGGTGAAGGCTAGAAAGCGGAAAATCGATTAACCCGCGCTTCGTTTAATGAATTTCCAAATATTAATTATTCCACCTCGCTCGTTGATCGAAAGAGCCAAATAACGTGTTTTGGCGGAAATTTTGCGCAATTTTTTTTTCCTCTTTTGTTTCTCATTTTAATTTCCATCTCAAACGTCAATTACAAACCTCTCGTTTAAAAACAAAAAAAAAATAAAGGGAAAGAATTCAACATTTCCCATTTCCCAAACCGATTAGTACGACACAAACTCAGACACACAAAAAATCAGTGAAAGATAATGTCGTAATTTTGGTATCACTACATAATCAATTAAACAGTTTTTTTTTTAACTAATATTACTTTTCTCAGGCGTTTGTTTTACATATACAGGGAGTCCTTCGTTGTTTGGTAGGTAACCATTACCTTAAGGACATTTCACCGAAATGAAAATGAAATTAGAACATTTTTAGATCCAAAATAGAAGTAAGCATGCGTCCTAATTAATTATCTGCATTCGCCTCGAGACGAGACGATTCTAATTAAGTGTCGACAAACGAAGCCAAGCTGACAAAAGTTGACAATAAACAAATTGCAAATGTCAACCTTGAAAGGAAGACACTCGACAATCCTGAACCGGACAGATAGGCCTATCATGTGACATTAAACTCAACAGAACTTAACCCTCGTTTCGTTAGGACAGTTCGTGGTTCATCTACTGTATACGTAATAAAAAAAATCGTTGTTATTTTTTAAGTAAAAACCTTTTAACCTGAGTTGATACTGTGCTTTTGTTTCCAAACCAAATTTTAAAGGTACTTGAAACAAACACCTGAAAAGATATTTTTGTTGATCTGTGTTAAGTGTTTATTCTAATGGATTCACAACAATGAATGATTGATCAGATTAATCTGTATGTCGCTATATATCTGCTATAATAATTTGCTAATGCAAGTCTGTCTACCTATAGCTCATTGGCGTAGTACCATCCAATGGCATTCAACCGCGCGAAATTTCAAAGTTCGCATTTTCCCATTGAATTCAGATTAAAACTCTAAAACAAAAGCCTAGAACCCGTTATTGATGACGGACTTTTAGCTAGTACATAATATATACAGTATGTGTACTAGCTAGAAGCCCGTCATCAATGACGGGTTCTAGGATTATCCCAACACACTGTTTATTGTTTTATATCAATTATTTAATGTTATTATCAGCCGGTTGTTGCTATAAAATAAGCACAGTCCCAAAGTGATCATAATAACCGGATTTCACTGCAATTTTAAACTGAGTTTATGGAAAATGTGTTTGTGGTTATAACTACTGAAATATTTTTATGAAAAAATCATAATTTCCGCTAAACACTTCACAAACATTTTATAGACAAGCATTTCTGTATCACTCCCTCTGATGGTGTCACCCGATGCAGTCTACACATCCTTAGTGATGCTACTGTTTACCTAATAAAAAATTACAGCTCGGTTATTGCATTTTTTTTCTCCAATTCTAGCGAAATGTTAAACTCGACTAATCCACTGTTGGTTGAGTTTTTTTTATTTTTATTAGTAGAATAGTAGTATTTTAGAGCAAAAACTTGAGTTACGACACGAAACATGAAAAATAAAATAAAACTAAAAAGAAAAGAATAAAGTAGAAGAACATTTTCCAAAGCTTGTTTTGAGCCAAAACAGAAAGCGTAGTGTGCGCACATAGTGTCTGCAAATAGCACAAGTCATCAAACAACGCTCTTTGCTAGAAGACATAGCACAAGAAGAAGAAGTAGTAGTAGTAGTAATAAGGAAACACGCAAAGAAAAAAAAAGAAAAAGCACAATAAACATTGACGGAATCGTACAATTTCATCCGGAAATGGCAGTCAGGGAAAGAGTAAAAGATGGAATCGTTTTGAATCCCCTTTCAAAAAAAAAAAATTTATCAACATAAATACTACCAGTAAAACATGGTTTCATATACATGTACATAGAAAACGCATGAAATATTTAGCATGTCAATCGATGTTATATTAAATACTGCATTGAAAAAAAAACAAACGGTTTTGTACTTTTTTATTTTCGAACACGTGCAGAACAGTATTGAAAGTTACAGAAGTTCCAATGTGTATGATTTGCCTTTCAGTCACTACTAGTGTTTAACGTAAGCTGTGAATTTAATCGATAAAGTACAGAAACCAACGCTCGATTAAAACATAGACATTCCTGTCCATTATAAAAAAATTAAATGTATTTTAAAATAGAATCCATTTTTGATTTCTGTATGTTTCGATTTATGCGACTTAAACATTATTCAGTGATTCGATATTCAATTTACGCATGTTTTGAGTACCGGTAATTCAATTTTCGATTTCGGCACGTTTTTAATTATTTAATTCATGCAAATTTAAATTTATGCGATTGTTGAGTAATTTGATATTTGATTTATGCGAGTTTCGAGTAATTCCATTCTTAATTTCTGCAAGTTTTGGTTTATTTTATTTGTATATGCAATTTTTTTTTTATATTTGATTTATTTATTTATTAAAATTTTTGACATTCCGTAGGGATAAAAACTATATTTGTAATTAATAAACATGAAAATTTTATTACACAAACTCACAAATGAAGCTAATATAAAGAGTATAAAAATGAAAAGCTCCGCCTGGAAGAATCACTTTAGCTTCACTGCATAACTGATGAGCTCGTTTGTCAGGGGCTCATTTGACCCACCATTTTCAACTCAGTTTAAATAACGCTCATGTGAAAAATCTCGTGTTTTTTTTTTGCCAGCTGAGTTTAAACAATGCAAGATGACGTGTTTTAAAATGGTCACGCGTGAAACAAACATCGTGTCACTGGCTAGGTTCATGGATCACGTGAAAAAAATCACGATGTTTACGTGAAGAAGTCATATTGTGGACTAGGTTTAAACAATGCTAAATCGTGTTATCTGCTTAAACAATGGTCACACGTATAAAAATCTCGTGCTGCTGAATCGATTTAGTGTCACGTGCAAATAACGCGTAATAAGGCAATCAGGATGAATATCAAAGAACCAATTTTTAAGCAGATACGTCTGGCATAACTTTACAAAAACGCAGCTGCCTACAGCCAAAAAAAATAAATAAATAAACGTCGGAAAAGAAAACAAATTTTCCAGAATTTTTGACACTTTTATAAAACATGTCTCTTCCGTCACCACCAAAAAAAAAAAAATGACACGAAACATGAGAACTAAAAGAAGAAAAAAATGTACGCAAATTACATAACCCTAAATTGAAAGATGACATTCAAACAAGATGAAGAAGAAAAAATTCTAACTGGATCCCCAAAGTAAACCGCATTGCGTGGTAGGAAAAGGTTGGCAAAAATGTTCATGGCAAATTAAGTCACCACTCGAGACAACGAACGAGTAGTAAAAAAATAAAAGAGCAAAAAAAAATTTGCTGGATCGACGCGAAAATCGAAAGACAAAATGCACGTGGCGATATTGATTAACTTGTTTCCTCGAATGTAATTTAATTACCCGCATTGTTTAATTACTTGTAGATAATTATTCCCTCCTCCATTTTTTTATTTTAATCTCGGCGTCCCACTGGTAAAGAGAAGAAGCCCAATCGGATCACAAAATCCTTCACGGACGAAAATTAACAATTGCGAAACAAAAACTCAATCTTGTAGCTAAACAAGCTTTTTATATGAAACTTGCAAATTAACTTCGAACCCGCGACTTAGTCTATTCGTGACCGGACGATTGTATAAGTTTATCACAAAACTTTTTATCATGGCTTCTCGTATTTTTATCACTTTTTTCGTATTTCAAAAATATAATGGAAAATTTTAAATACTCCTTTTGATTCACCAAACTCATCAACTCATCTTTTAACGTCCACTAACTGGTTATAACTGCATCCCTATAATTACTCTTCTCACTCGAGTAAATAAATTAACTTCCAGCACAATTGATCAAAACTTTATTTCATTCTTTTTTAAAGTAATCGATATGTTCATAATTCCTATTTTCAAACTGGACCATATGTTAATCTCCATCAACATCTCTCAAGACATACACAAAAAAAAAAAATTCAAAACGTAAATTATATGGTGATAACCAGTTTCCCTGAAAAATAATTGGATCCTCTAATATAAGGTTCTAGATCCTATAAAATACACTATCTGAAATGGTGCAATAACCCCACTCATTTATCTTCTCAGTTTTTTCCGTACACTGATATGCCTATCCTTAAACTAAAAGAGACCCCTAAAACTAAATCAATCAAATCATAAAATTAATTCATGATATCAAATAAAAAAAAATAAAAATTAAGATGATTTAAATCAGGAAATAATTAATACTATAGGAGACCCTATAATAACAGTAATACATACTCTTATTGGTCTCATCAATACAACATCCAAATACATGGAAAATAGCGCATATTTTTTCAAAACACAAAGCAGAATCAACAAACCTCCTTACCTCTTTTCAACCAATAAGCTACTTTTCCTTTCCTGTCAAAAATCACAGATAAAATTCTATTTACAGAATTGTCAAACCTCGCAGAAATCACATGTCACAAAAATACCTATGGAATCACAAAACATAAATCATATTTATGCCTCTTACGAGCATTGTACATACAAATTTTAGACGAATACACACCCAATCACACTCAAATAACGATAGTACAAACCGACATCAGCAACGCCTTTGATACTCTAAATCGTAATTCGGTAGTAGCTCAATGTTTACAATTGGGAGTCTCGTTAAGTACTTTGACTTCACTGCAAAGTTATTTTACAACCCTGACACCAGTATACCATTTACAAAAGGTGTTGTACAGGGAAACCTAAAAAAGAGTTACACGCAGAAGCTACATTTACCATTTTCATGCAAATTTCATAAATGTATCGTGTTTTGTATACATTTCGAAAAAAGCCTTACATACCATGTATTATTTGGGTAGTTATACAATCAATATATTTTCCTTTCTGGTTAGTTTTACAGCCAAATTTATTTTTCCTTTTTTTTTAACTTTTGTTTACCTTAGTTCGTTGTTTTTTAGTTTAGTTATAATACGAAAATGCCTTGTTTCAAGGTTTTTCTCATGTGTTGTCCCCATGGAATGTAGTAAAAATAAATACGTTCAATTTCCAACTCACAGACTTACGAGTGAAGCATGTAAAAACAATTTATTCGCTCCAACCTGCAATTTTAGTGACGTTGGCATTGGCTGGTGTTGCTTCAAACCATGTTCAAACCCTCTTTCAAACGTATTTTCGGGGTTGTGGTCCATTTACACACAGTTTTGTTGGTTGCTTTGGCGCTTTAACTCAATCAGAAAGCAGTTAATGGTCACGTGGTACATGCAGAACGCCAAAACATTGTAAAGTCATTATTCCTTGTCAACTAGTACAGTATTCTTATCGACATCTTTGTAATCGATGACCATTTCACTGAACAATTCGTCAGTTTTGCTATATATTAATATATTTATGCTATTAATATATAGAGCGTAGAAGAGGAACAGACAAAGAAACTTGCATACAGCTCCCTTCGTGGTTGTAGACAGCAATGATGACTACAGTCACATGGTTTGCCACATGATGGCGTTGACGCGAGATTGAAAATCGGTGTTCTCTTCTTCTGACTTCAAATTGTTTTTGTGAATTCACAAAACAGTTTGAAGTGATGGAATTTGATTGAAAAAGTTTGATGGGTGAAACTCCCTTTAGATATTCAACCACAATAAACTATTGAAAAAAACTAATGAACATTTAACAAACAAAAATTTATATCGACCAATCGCGTCAAACGTAACGCTTTCGAATGATGTCATTTCTTGAAAAACCCAAAAGTCTAGCCAGCCCACAATTGAGTGAATTGCAATCGAATTTCGAACGCTGGTCAAACAAACGGTTTTGATTAAGCTTCGAATAGCGTGAAATTCAAACCGTTTGTAATGGACTCTTTTACCGATAAACCGATCGTGTCGTAATGAGGAAACAACACAAAATGTCCAATGGTTCCTATCGCCATGGAAACAAATGTCAATCGTTCATCGTCGTGACCATCGATCCGTCGTAAATTAGGAAGAACCAGACAAAAGGAGGGGATGGGGTAAAGAGGGGGGACGTTGAGTGGGTAAGGTGAGGCGGCGAAAAGGGTGGTGAAAATCGACCCGAATGGAAATTAGAGGGACACAATATGGCGAGCACGTCTTTTAGTCAAAACACGTTGTCAAAACACGTTCTTCCCTCGTGGTTGATTTCATTAGGAAACTTTTCACATGATTGGCAAGTCTTTTAAGAGAAGCATTTTAATGAGAGAAACTCGTTCGTCAAAAGACATGCTTGATGAAAACCTCAAATGGTGGTGAAACAACAAAGAGTATTGGGTTCGAATTCCTTTCACGCGAAATTAGCCCCCACTTCGTCACTTAACCTCTTTAATGGCGTCTATAATTTCAGAACGATGCTAGTTAAAAAAAACCTCGAATAAGTGATTATCTTTTATCGTCTCTTTTAGACGATAAAATGTTCCTAAAAAAAATCTTGTTTCATTGAGTTGGAAATAAAAGTACTCCTTCATTTATGCGAGGCTTACGATCTGTGATAGCTTCGCATAAATGAAAAAGTAAATTTCTCGAAACTCTCATAGTAGTCATGGGAGTCAATATTCTTCAACATCGTTTGTATTTCATTATTTCTGTGAAAAATCTTCGCTAAATCAGAAGACAAGTACAGTACATTACATTAAAAATTATAACTACTGTCATATCCAATGTCTTTCCCTATTACACAATTATTTTAATGACAGGTACTTCCAAATCAGGGCGAATACCAATCTAAGATAAAATCAATTAACGGGGTAGTACAAGGATCCCCAAATGCCACTAGTCTTTATGCAGCAATTACCATAAATGTATTCGATCTACCACTTAATGCCACAATATTTTCATATGTGGATGACAATATACTTGTCCTTCCGTTTCCTAAGTATGAACGGCACGTTGCGGAACACCTTATGAGAAGTGATATAAACAATATTCAATTGTTTTTTGAACAACGAAACTTACAATTAAATACTCTTAAAACACAAACCCTGAAAATCCCCACAACAACAGAAACAGACAGCATATCAATCCTTGGCTTACACATTTAAAATAAATTTAATTGGCCCACATATGGATAGTTTAATTAAAAAACTAAATAACAGAATCAAACAGTAAGAAACAGAGAAAATTACAAACAAATAAACAATAATGTTGTTGTATGTTTTGTTGTATGGTATGTATGTTGTGTAATGTTTCAATTAATGCGAATTAAAATTTATGCAATCTTTCAGTAATTCCACATGCGAGTTTTGAGTAATTCCATTTTTGAATTCTTCAAGTTTCGAATTAGTTATTTACATACCGGTATGCGATTATTTTTTATATTAGATTTATGCGGTTTTTGATTTATGCGAAGGACTTATGCGATCCTCGTTTTATGCTTTTTTTGGTACGTTGTACTATATTATATTTTCATAAATGACTGTAGATGACAGTATACGTTCAATTCCCAGCTCGCTCACTCACAAACTCACTAACAAGTGAAGCTAATATAAAGAGTACAGAAGACGACTCAAAAGACGACATGTTCCAAGACTCACATGTTTTTCTGCTTCTTCCTCTTCTTCTAGTGAACGAAAAGTGTGAAAGGAACGAATCCTTCGACACTTCTTGGTGTCATCCGCCACAAAGAACTTAGTGGGCTAGTCGACGAAAAGATTTGGAAACCGTAAACGGTATTTGCACGGATCGATGGTGTTGCAAATGGACGAAACGAAGCGAGCAACAACAGGCACAAAACGTTCTTTGTACCCAGGCGGCCATTGTTGTTTGTCACTCAACTGAGCTCCTCTCCATGGATCTGCGCTGCGAGATGTCTACTCACAGAGAGGATCCTCTCAACTTACAAAAATACATAATAGAAGCCACCGCTTTTTCACTATACACAGGATGTCCGAAAACAGAAGTCTCAAGTTTTAAATCAAATTTATTTTCTATTTTGGACGATCTTTTGATGATGTTTTGAGCATATTTGGAAAGCTACTATATTCATGTATGACGTAGTTTCAGTGATTCAAGTCACCAAACTGTTTACTCACATCATGTTTAGTAATCATGATTCATAATTCTACAGTTTAATTTTGAAAATGTAATTTTTACTTTAATCTCCTACGTTGCATTGTCTTATCTTCGGGACGCATAAATAAAACTATTAATTCAAACTACCGTATATAGGATAAAAGTCCGTTTTTTTAGTTAGACTATTTTGTAAAGTTTAATTTATGAGATCGACTATTTTATACATGGATATGCGTCATATATGGGCCTAGCTAGTGCCGCCAATAGACGAACTCGTACCGACCTAAAACATACATATATCACTTCACAATTGGTCCCTGATATTATTATTATCAACTTTATTGCATTCCAATAGAATAATAGGACAAAGACAAACACTAAAATAACCAAAAAGATACATGAAAAGCAAATTGAAAATTTACAATGTAAACAATGCTTTCAAAGGCAAGAATTAATAGTGGATACGAAAAATGCAATAATAACAATTAATTATAAATGGGAAATCGCCCACTGCTTTCATACACCCCGACTCTATCATAAAATAAAAGAACAAAAATTCCTAGCAAGGAGTGAAACTAAGTTATAAAAACGATCCAATAAGAAAAATGTTGTCAATATAATATGTGTCAATCAATGCGTTGCTGAATACTTCTTTTGCCGTTTACTCAAAACTATGAATTGTTTTAAATGCAACGTTATTCTGGACAAGCCTTCAATTTAAGTATGAAGTATTACTACTGCATATCCAAATTTCTGAACAATATTTTTGCTATGCCCATAAACTTATTAAATCGTTCACAGCTCTGGAGTTTCTGGCACCAAATTCCATGGTTGTTAGATTTATTCATATTATTATTTTTTTTCAGCTGAAAGAAGAAAGGGAGAGACCGTCGTTGTCCGAGTATGACACAGATACTTCCACCCCCACAATGTGATACAGTGTACTGTACACACACACACACATTTCCATCCCCCTCAATGCACGCGATGGCAATGGAGGATGAAAACTAGGCATGCTACGGCCAATTGAACTGGGAGCTCTCGACTGCAAGCTAGCATTGAAGTGGCAGCTTACTTTTTGCCAACTTGTCAATCACACACCCTCCTTCGAGTGCCTCTCCTCACACAATCCCCACCCCCCTCAAAAAAATAAGAAAGAAAGAAAGCCAGAAGAGAAGACCCTCCTACCGACGAAATGTCAATAAAATGCGTAGCTAATCGCGAATTGAGTGAACTAGGTGTTTAAAAGGGTGATTCAGTAGGAAGAAAAAGTGAACATCGTGTCCGCACCCAATTCTTTAAAAATAGAATGTCACGGCTTTTAAGGTACGAGTTGTTTTTTTATCGAAATTTGAGCATAATAAAATTGTTTAAAATATATGTTACCGACAATGTATAGACTACATACGTTGAACGTTGCATACGTTGAACCAAAGCATAGACCTTAAGTTTTAAACATGTTTCTGAAAATCTAAACTATCGATCGGTACATCAAACCATTTGATCGATAAAATTAACCTATCAATAAGTAATTTATTATCACTGATACAGTACACAATGTCTAACTGCCATTATCAATTTAACCAAGCAAATGAAATTCTCCTCATTAACAAAATGCGGATATGCAAACCAACTGCGACGGATGTACATGTTAGTTAAATTGCTATTTTCTGCAATAAACGTTGACCTCAAATAATCCATTATACATTTTCTTTGGTATAAGCCGCAACCTTTACTTATCAATTTTGAGGGGTTGGAACAAAACAAAGTTTCGCGAACATCGGATCTTTCTGTATATTTAAACACTTAAATGTACAAGAAGACCCGATGTATGCGAAATTTACGAGATCTTAAAACCCATTAAAATTTGTACTGAGAAAGTACATTATTACACATGTACTTTCTCAGATAACAATCCATTGTTAAATCTAACAAAAATGTACAGCATATCGTAAATAAGTTTTCTTTTATTTCAGAATAGAATACAGTATTATCAAAATGTTTTTTGCAAAAAATTGCTTTTTGACACTTAGATCCTTAATCATGTCCACTCTTCAATTAAAAAGTATCGGTTTCGGAGTTTAATAATCACTTATTGGTGATTTTATTAATTTTTCCCATTCACTTGGAAACATGTAACGTTGAAGTAAAATCTTAGTATAAAACTAGACATTTAACCCGTCACAAAATGATCGACCGATCGTTGTTGTAAGTTTGATTTACAATACTTAAGCTCGTTTACTGTTTACATTACGTTGTTATAGTATTAAGACAGCCCATGGTTATAATTTAATATCACTGTTTACACTCACATTGTTATTGTGTACCCCCGTAAATTCCAAACGTTCCACACAGATTTAGGCTTTTATTATAATCCATCTACATAATTTGCTAGTTTCTGTGTGTATATGTGTGTCCTTCCATCATACTCTATACACTCTAAAAGGAACGGTCTAGCGATGCGAAATTACTACACAACGTTCTGCTGCCAATTTGTAGGTCCCCAAAGCAACTATTTTTAACTCTCAAGGTCGTGTCAATTCTGAGATTTAGACATTTGAAATCCAATATTTTATGATTGAGTGTTTATGTGGATTATTATTACATAAAGGTATCATTGTAACCATTTAGTAACAAACAACATTATGTCAAGATATTTTAAATGTAACGTTATGAACACCCCCGCAGATACCCTGATACAGTTTCAACAATAGTCCATTTCCACACAAAATAAAAACAAGCTTATGGGCTTAACGACTAGTTGATGAAGGTGAGTAGTTATTTAATGTATAATGAGGGCACCGACTGGCTTTACAGCTATGCCATTTGGCCCTGAGACTTTATTAAAATTATGTAATTTTGTAATCTAAATACAAAAATGATCATGAAATAAAGATGATAAACATGGAACAGGGTTTTACGATGCAGGAGGAAACGGGAAAACCCCGAGAAAACCTGCTCCCGTGATGTCAGACCCTGAACTGAATCCACATGGCATGAGTGGAAGGCGAATCCGGGCAACTGCCGCCAGAGGGGAACGCTTTGACCACCAGGTCACCACGGGGCCATAGCTGATAAATGAAGGGCTCAGTGTGTCAAGCAACATTTTTGCAATTTCGGAGACTACGTGTTCAAAGATTTGAACTTACCTTGCTGTTTATGGACTACTTCACACTTTTTGCACTAATATCTTTGCACTATTGTTGTTTGGCTCAAAATTGTGTGTTAAAAAAATAGAATATCACTGAAAATGGTTCTAGGTCATTTCTGTGACAAAAATGTTGCTTAATACCCATTATGTGGACGCCAATTTTGTGATCAAACTACGATTTGAACAAACTCACGTTTGTTTTTTGTTTTTTTATGTTTATTTTCACTCACATTGTTTCCAAAATTAAACACTAGTGAATTTTCTGCTGTAACGTTTGAAAAATTTAAACAAGAAAAAAAGTTCGACGGTGCTTGTAATATTTGTATTAGCTATCGATTACTATGTCTGGACATCTGATTGATCAGCATATCTGGTCAAAGAAGAGAGAATTAAAAAATCGCGATTGTAGTTTAAGAGCACTGTCAATAAAAGTCTAATAAAAATATACACGAATACAACAATATTAGCATTACAAAATCAACATAGACCTTTAATTTTGTACCAAAGTATTAGTCCGCGCAACAAAAGTTGACCCTTGGGTAATGTTCATCTTAATCGCTGTAAGGGGTGGATGGATTTAAAACAACTTACAAACTTCTAAGGCTGCGTTCACATTGGACGCTTTTTCGCTAACAACACCCATAAACGTGTAAAGATAGTCGACAAGTCCGTTTAATTTACATACGGACTTATGTTGGTTATCGACTATCTTTGCACGTTTATGAGCGTTTTTAGCGGAAAAGCTTCCAACGTGAACGTAGCTTAAGCATTTTGATTTTAAAGTTGTTAATTGTTTTAAATCCATCTACCCTTTACAGCAATTTAGATAGACCATACCCAAGTACACTGTACCTCTTGAAAAAATTTCTTGAAGACTCCGGGTTGGTTCTAAGACCACACTTTGAGAAACGCTGACTTATCTTGTCAGAATATTCATTACTTTCAAAATTTAATAAAAAACAAACAAAGTTCACATTAAACACAAAGTCCACACAACCCCCTCCCAATAAAGAAAAAAAATTATTTCCCCCATGAAAAATCCTTTTCGTCCCAAACGGTTTAAACTCCCTCTCTTTTCTTGTCATCCTTTTCCCTCTTTTTCGTTCATCCCTCTTCCTCTCTCATCAAACTCGAGAAGGAAGCTGGGTTAATACCACCACCAGTGTGCTGTGGAGTAACAAGAAGACGAAAAAGAAGAGGAAGAAGAAAGCTAGTTTTTTCTTGTGTTCTCGCCACCTCTCGTTTAATTCTTCATCTCCGAGCGACAACTTAATCTTTCCCGCGCGATTCAAGCAGTGCGTTTTAATTCCGCCCACGCAATTCAATATTCTTAAGCGAATTAACTAAGCGACGTTGTTGCCTGCCACGACAACGTCGATGTTTCTACCACCTCTGCTTTACTCAACACACGCACCAAACAAAAAATGAGAAAAAATCAACCGACAACGACGACGAATCGTTTTTCTTTTGGTCTCGACGCTTTTCCTTTCCATCTATCACTACGACACTCGCCCTGTTGTCGTTTTCTTCCTCAACCCCCTTCCCCCCCCACCTCGTTCTACACCCACCCCCCTTATTCTTTCCTCCCCACTTTGAAAAGCCTCGCAGTAAACAAATAAACAAAAGGGAGACCATGTTAAAGCCTGAGAAACGACATTTCTGTTTTAGGGCCCACTGCCAAAAACAACGACAGTTCCTCACTTGGACGCCATTTTGAGGCCGAACTACGATTCCAACAAACACACGTGTTTTTTTGTTTTTTCATTATTTATTTTTACTTTCACTGTTTCCAAAATTAAACACTAGTGCATTTGAAGCTGTAACGTTTGAAAAATTCATAAACAAGAATAAAAACACGTTCGACCGTGTTAGCATTACAAAACCAACAAGGATTGAAATGCAACTTCTTAAAGATATCTTCGAATAAAATTTCGTGTGTGATAAAGTACGGATGAATTTCGCTAATATGCGAGGAAAATAAACTTCCCTCGATTTGCTCTTTAGAAACAAAACAATTTCGTTATTCTACGATTTTAACGAAAACAGAAAACTCCTTTCTCCTTTGGAAAATTAGATTTAAAAAATAAGCATATAAAATTTAGATTTATGCGAAGTTTTCGCAGAACGTAAATCTCACATAAATCGAGAGCTGGAATTCTATAAAGCTTAGTTTGAAAAAAAAACATGTTTTAATAAATGTAAAGTATTGTTATTAGTTGATTTTAATGTTACTAGTGGGAAAAAAAAGTTTTCGACTTATGCGACTTATTTGTACACAATTTCGCTAATATGCGACAAAAAAAAATTTTCTGATTGCATTTTATAGGCGCGAAAATTGGTTTTTCATTTATGCGAAGCACTTTTGCGGTTCTCGTTTATTTTTTGGCAAACTGGACTATACAGTATACTCTCATAAACGTTTGTGGATGGAAGTATACGTTCAATTACCAGCTCTTTCACTCACTCACAAAGTCACTCACAAGTGAAGCTAATATAAACCGTATAATAATAAAATGAAAATGATAAAAAACAAAGACATTTTGACATTAGTTGCCCATAAAAGCATGAATGCAAACAATTTACTTTCTCGCTTCTTATCAAAGTAAACAAAGCGGGAGGGTGGTCTCTTAATTTCTCAAAAACTCGTGGCGATTAAGGGGTCATAAACATCGAGAGAAGCTAATCACAAACTCGCTTGGCACCATCTTGCCTGACCTTTACGCCACCAGGTTAAGCTCGGTAGCGTTGGAACAAACCAGAAACCATCATGGCGGAATGTTTAACCGTTGCCTTTTCCTTCGCAATACGTTTTCGACGAGCAAACGATAAATCATTTCATCCACACAAAAAATAAATAAATAAATAAATAAAAATAAAAATTTACAAACACACACGTTTCGAAAAGTGAAAGAAAACACACACACATGATACAATCGAGTGGAAAGAATTTCAAAACAACTTTACCGAATCTATTGGGTCATTAAATTAGCAACAGACGGTAATTAGTCGCCGAAAGCTTTAATGCGAAAGCTTTGTTGTTTTCTTAAAATAAAAGTATAGTGAAAGAGTTAGTGGTGTGTCGTTAACCTTTTCGTAACAGATGCCAGGAAAACAAGATAGAGTTTTAGCTATGTATCGATCCGTCTTATGCACCAGTGACTTCGAAATTTCCCAAACATCCGAAAGGGGTACCGGTGGCTTGGAAACCACAAATTATTCACTTTTCTACGCCATTTTATCAATCAACCTTTTCCAATCTATTCGACCATTCTCTATTTAAAAATCAATTTTCTCTCATATTAAGCTCGAATGGTTTGTAGTGCCAAGTTGGCTGTAGTAGTGTCGCAGTGTTATGTTGGGAAGCCTTAAAACGCTGTAGCAACGCATTGTGCTATGCAGGAAAGCTTTAGAAAGTTGTAGCTATGCGCTGTGCGTTCAGCAGGAAAGCGCTAGAAAGCGGAGCTTTGAGCTGTGTTCAGCAGGAAAGCGCTAGAAAGCTGTAACAGCGCGCTGTGCTGTGCAGGAAAGCGCTAGAAAGCGTAGCTTTGCGCTGTGTTATGCAAGAAAGCGTTTCAGGTTTTTGCTAATTAAAGACTTGCCCGGAATAACGTTGTATGTTACAAAAATTCAATAAAGATTATTATGGAAAATAATCTTTGCCTCATATAGGGGCGTAGCTAATGCTGTCAATAGACAAACTCATACAACATAAATATATCACTTCGAAAGTGGGCACCAAGTGACACTCAATGTGTTGATCAATATTTCTTTTGCCATTTACTCAAAATTATGAATTGTTACATGCAACGTTATTCCGGGCAAGCCTTCAATTATTAGTCTAATAATCAGTGATTAAACCCAAGTACATTAAAAACGTTCACGCATACTTTTAATATACATGTACTGCCAGTTACAGATATACTGTATGTACACTGTTTCATTTTATGGATCGATTTGTTGTTTTCGTTTTGTTGTTTTTATGTTTCGTTTTAAGATTTAAGATGGACTCCGTGGACAGTATAATAAAAATAATAAATAATAATAATAAATCTGCTTGTTGCAATTTATGCGAATTAAAATTTTGAATAACTCGATATTCAATTTATGCGCTGTTTGAGTAATCCCATTTTTTACTTCTGCACGTTTCGACTTATGCAAATTCTTTATTTATTCTAATTTTTATTTATGTGATTGTTGAGTCATTCGATATTCAATTTATTCGAGCTTTGAGTGATTCCATTTTTAATTTCTGAAATTTTTTATTTATTTTTATATGCGATTTTTTTTACATTGGATTATACAGTATAGTCGCATAACCAACTGTAGATGGCAGTATACGTTTATTCCCAGGTCACTCACTCACAAACTCACAGGTAAAACCAATATAAAGAGCATAAAAATGTTTATATACAGACTACCTACAGACACACTATATAAGCTATTTAGGCTTCATAGACTTTTACACCAGTGCCAAATGGAAAAGTTGTTACAGCTTGTTACAACAGATTCGCTAGCCAACAATTGAACTTCAAAATTGGATCTTCGGTTCAATAATAGCCTTCATTGGAAACTGCCAGCGGGATATATTTTAAATGTCGCGTGTCGAGGTTTGTTAGAGCGGTTTCGATCAAGTGATGAGGGGGACGCACGAAACGGTGCCATAATTGGCCAATGCAAACGACTATCGGTTCGTGAAATCTATACCCAGCAACATGATAAAGGCCACTCATCATCCTACATACATACACACATAGACATGATCCCACATAGGCTTGTTCTCCCCCATTTTGAACGAATTTAATGAGCGCCAATTTTTTTGGACCCGAACAAAAAAAAATGATGAAGCTATTACTAAAAATATATATTTAAAAAAAAAATCGAGGCTAATTCGCGAAACACTATTTGTTTTCCGCTCCATTTCAAACGGTTATATCCTCAAACCTCGTGACACAGGGGAGAACCCTTATCTCTATAGGTGTCGTGTAGAGCAAAGAAAAAAAAACACACACAAACTAACAGAGCTCTTTTATTGTTTGATTTATGCATAACCACCTCCTAACCTATGATCTAGGTCGTAAATTACTCGCTTGATGAGATTTTATTCTCACAGCACTGCGACAATTATCATGATTATCAGCTGCCCCAACTCGTTAAACTAGCTAGCCAAAGAACGCCTCTACCAATTTGCATTCCAAAATGTTACAAATTAAATCAAAGTAAATACTCTACTCACATTCACGAATTAAACAAACAAAAAAAATATAAATACTCGCATTATAATGTCGCCTATTAAAAGTGTTTATGTCACAGCTACCAATGATCGTTTCTCCAAATGAAAAAACAAAACAAACAGACGAATCAGTAATCAACCACCGAAATGTAGTGAACCAATAAAAATACGTAAATTCATATTTTCAAATATCACACCGTGCAATAGTAAAAACAAGTACATTAAAAAAAAAAGCTCATACTTTTTATTTATTGTCATATACAATGTATATTGTATGTATAATGCGAAAAAAAATTCATTTTTGATTTTTGTCATGTTTCGATTTATGCGAAATTCTATTTATGTCATCTTTGAGTGATTCAATATCCAATTGATGCATGTTTTAAGTGATTCAACTTTTTTATTTCAGCACGTTTCAATTTATGCGAATTCTGATTAATGTGAATTTCGATTAATGCGAATTTGAACTTTATGCGATCAATATTTGATTTATGCGAGTTTTCAGTCAATCCTTTTTTAATTCTTGCACTTTTATATTTATTTATATGCGAGTTTGTTTGTTTTTTACATTGAACTTAATGCGGTTTTTGATTTATGCGAAGGACTGCTCGTTTTATGCGTTTTTTGGTAAATTGAACTATACAGCATATTCTCATAAACGACTGTAGCAAACAGTACACAATTCCCAGTTCACTCACTCATCAACTCACAAGTGAAGTTAGTATAAATAGTATAATGAACCTCTTTAACTAGTATCACATTCGTACTATCGGATTTCCCATAAACGTTACAATTTTATCGTACGGTATAAATCGTCGTAACTTAACACATCTCCCCCCAAAAAAAATCATCACCTTATAATAGTAATAATAAAAAACGAACTCCATTATTGAGATCCATCAATAAAAACTTCTTTCCCGACACGACCAACTAGCATCGAACTCGACAACTGCCTATCTTTTCAACGACGAAGATAAAAAATAAAAACGAAGAAGTAGAAAAATAATAAAAAACACCGAAGCCACTTTCATCTCTTATCAGCATTTCGAAAGAGGACCTCAGTTTCTTTACGAATCATTTTTAAGATAGGAAACAAGAAGAAAAAAAATAAAAGCGGATGAGCCATCTTTAAGTCTTTTCCTGATGCCACTCCTTTGGCGATTTTTCTTCTTCTTATTCTTCTTCTTCTTCATCTTCACAAACAAGCACCATTTTCATTATTTCTTCTTCATTATTATTATTATCATTTATTTTTTTTCATACACTGTATTTATTCCTTTCCTATCTACTTCTAAACTCTTCGTTATTCAAAAAGAAAAATTCTTTTCACACCCAAAAAAAAGATGTCACCATCGTCATCTCGATTTTCTTAAGATTAAATCTCGCCCCTATAAATTGAAACCCGGAATTTTCCTATCTGACGAGATAAGCATCCGTGAATAAAATAAAATAAAAAAGGATCAAGTAGGATTTACGGTTAAAAAAAATATAAGTTTAAGTGAAATCATGCAACAATAAAAATTTATACTATATAAAAACAAGTACAGTACATTAAAAATGCTTGCATACTTATACGTTACTGTTAAATAAAGATATACTGTATATATATGTTTAGTTAGTAATTATTTATCTAACCGGAAAATGTCAGATTTTAGATTGTGATAATATATTAACGTTCTCTATGAGTGGTATTATACAGGGCATCCGTTGAGCTTCAATTTTAGCGTCAATTTTAACTCAATGGGTTGAAGAAAAAGGTTCTGAAATTGAATACTTTAAAAACTAAAACCATAAATTTAGAAATTTATGCGATCGTTGAGTCATTCGATATTTGATTTATGCGAGTTTTGAACAATTCCATTTTTGATTTCTGCGATTTTCGATCATATACGCGATTTTTTTTTTTAAATCAGACGTATGCGGTTTTTGATTTATGCGATCTTTAAGTTATTCGATTTTTCAGAAATTTTATTTTCAATTTTTGCGTTTTTTTACAATAGACTTAAATCAGTTTTCGATGTTATGCGGTTCTCAATTTATGCGATTTTTGATCCATTGGACTATACAATATACCATCATAAACGTGTGTAGATAGTAGTATAAGTTTAAATTCCCAGCTCACTCACAAAGTCGCAGTCAATCACAAGTGAATCTAATATAAAGCGTATAATAATGAAAAATGACAAAAACGCATTTTTTAGTTAAATAATGATAAGAGTCTCAATTGGTCAAATTGAGCAAACAGCACGTGATCCTGCACCTATTCATTCTTTGATTTAAGCTATCAACACGTGATCAGTGGTAATTTTGATAAGTAAAGAACCTAGTTTTTAGAGCAAAGCATGTAGAATGCATTATAAATCATACCACACAAAAAAAAAACTAAAATAAAAGTGCTGTTTAAATACAAGTCCACCCTCACTCAAACTATAATTTCATGTTAATGTTTTTTTTTTACCCAAGTTAATTTTTTTTTCTTTTCCGGGATCATTAATGACAGAATTGCATGTCTCGATTTTCAGGTCAACAAGGATGAGATCTGGTGAAAAGCCATTAAACGACAATCTGATCAAACCTCCTCTATAATAGCACGACTATAAATACGAGCGAGGAGAAATGACACCTTAACCATTAACTCGCTACGCCCATCGTAAGATGCATAAACAGCTAGTTGATATCTAAAGTTCTCTTTATTCATAAAAAAAGTTAACTCAAAACAACTAATAGAAAAGAAAACTTCGTTTATCGGTACAGGTGGCACTTCACTAATCCGAAATTCACTAATCCGGCATCAGTTTTGATAATTCGCCAATTGAAATTTACAGTCTCTGTTTCGATTTTGATTTGTTTATTATTTTCATGTAGAAAAATAATATTAAGTGTTAAAAGTGCGAGAATAATTCGTTTATGGAAGGGGTAATGTAAATCACCACGTGACAGAAACCGTTCACATTAACGTGAATCATCACCGTTCGGACATCAAAAATTTAGGATTAAAAAAATTAAGGTTTACATTTTGTCATGTATTAAAAAGAAAACAGGAAGAGGAGTTGGAACAAGACCCGTGGGAACATTTTGCAAACGTTGTTGATCATTTGAAAATCGTCTTCGATGGAAAAGCAAATTTAATCAACCAGAAGTTGAATTTAGAGATTAAATAAAAAAACGAATAATTTTATATTTTTTTAAAAATCAGTTTAAGCTGTTCTTTTTGTTTGACTTCCGTCTCAAGTTTTCTTTTCATCATCATAAACACAAACATTACACTCAAAAACATTACATCATCATGCTAACAAGCGTTGATTTTTGTAAAAATCTGTCCAGAAATTCATTAAAAAAACCCTAAAAGTAAAGTTGCATAAACTCAACGGGGTTACAGTTACTCGGGCCAAACTTTTTCATCATCCAATTGACACTGATTTCGTACAACAACCAAGCGACACCCTTCACTACTTTTACAGGCGATGATATTTTATGCGAGGTTTAAAAAGTTCCATAAAATTAAAATTAATGTATATACAGATTCACCTTACTTAATGATCTAATTTCATTCCTACGACTAGGTCGTTAAGCGAGTTAAACAATAAGCGAGTTCTTATACAGTACAAAACATAATACAATCAGCAAAAGTTATAAAAACGATCTACCAAACAAATTAAATATTGAAGAAACAAATAAAGAGAAAACACAAAAACATAAAAGCTTACAGACTAGTGCACATCAAACACCCCCAACTTTTCACTTTCGTTTCAAAAAGCTTTCCCAGGGGACACGGTCTTTGAAAACGCTTTTTAAAAATACGTTTTATATAGTTTTGCTTAATGCAAATTATGATTTGTGCCTTCTTTAAGAAATTCGACATTCGATATGCGAGAGTTATTCCATTTTCAATTTTTGCAACTTTCGATTTATGCAAATTTTAATTTATGCGAATTTTAATTTATGAAAATCTATATTAATGCGATTTTTGAGAATGTGATATTTGATTTTTATATGAGTTTTGAGTAATTCCATTTTTAATTTCTGCAATTTTCGATTCGATTTGTGCGATTTTTTTGTTACATTAGACTTAGGCGGTTTTTATTTATGCAATTTTTGGTAAATTAGACTATACATAAAATTATCATAAACACTTGTAGATAGTAGTGTACGTTCAATTCCCAACTCACTCACTCACAAACTCACTGACAAACTAAAAAACTCAGTGAATTTATATTCACTAAAATCTAACCTTTATGCTCAGTGAAGCTAATATAAAGCATATAAAAAACCATATAAATAAATAAAAAAACATTTAAATTCACATTTTAGTCCTTCAAAGTCTAGTAGTTCGAAATCACCAGGGCACAATAGAGTACACATTTATATGGAAGTTAGCTAAAAGCCAGTCATCGATGACGGGTTCTAGGATTGTTTGAATGTTTAATGGCAGAATCCTCTATTTGAAATATCGCGCGGTCGAATGCCATTGGGTGGTGTTGAGCCAATCAGCTATAAGTAGACAGACTTGCAGTAGCGAGAATTATTATAGTAAGATGATCGTGACTCTGAACGGTCGTTAAACATATAGGTCGTTAAGTGAGAGGAGTCTGTATTTTCAGTTTCGAAAAACTCTTCGAACTCCCCACGCATTTTTATCATTATCGCATTTCTATCAACCGGTCAAAATCAAAAACTCTTTTTATCCGAATTCGTGCTGAACAAATTTTGCAATAACTCTTTTTCTCCCTAAAAAAAACAAAAAACAAACTCCAACAACTTGGAAACACAACATTTCCATTAGTTAACCTGACTCCCACCACAGACCATTACTCCCTAGATTATCTTAGGGAACAGGCCTCCGCGTAGTTGTATAAACATTTCATGCAATTCCTTTACTATTAACTATTCACCCAATTCCTTTTTTGCCATCACTAACCCAACCTTTGGATCTCTCGTATGGTGGGAAAAAATGGAGGAAGAAAAAGCAAATCCCTCGACTCCTATTCCCTAGCGATTCGACCTCAGCCTTACTTTCCCCGGGGCGTCTTGGCTCCCGTGTGTTCTCTTCCCCATGTTTCCAATGTGGGATTCTTTTCCCTTATATTCTATCTCTTCGGAGTGAAGTACGTTTATATATATATAAATATATATGAAAAAGAAGAGAAAAGTAGAAAAGAAAACTATCTCGTTTGTAGCAACAACCCAAGAGCATCTCTCGGATTGAAGGTTCTCTCTGGTCAGAGCCCCCTACTGTTACTGTTGAAAATAGTATGAGCCCCTGGCTAAACCAAACTCTTTGCTCTATAAAGAGAAAAAAAAATAGAAAATTGGAGAAAAAAAAAAGAAAAGAAAAAGAAAAAGTAGGAGAAAAATGAAACAAACACAAACTGCTCTGACAATCTTTCATTTTTAGCCTAAATATTCAAAAAATAAAATAATAAAAAAATAGTAAAAATAAAATTACTGAGAGATTGAAAACACTACATTTGTTTTCGAAAACAAAAATTACATGTACTGCAAGAGAAATATCGAAATTGCGTATATCAAAATTCTGATAAACACGCTCCAGTGGTCGGTAATTGAAGAGCTTATTTCCAAAACGTCACAACTTCACTTTTGATCATTTTTAGTCAAGAGGCTCTGAAAACTATCTGTGCATCGCTTGATTCCAAATATATTATTTTCAAGACTCGAAACGTATTATCTCTTACTGAAAAACACTCTCATGAACCACGTTTTATATGCAAAGTCTATGATCAAATGAATAAAAAAAAAAGTTTCATAAAAACTTTTACTTCATGGACTTGGACATTTATTTTGGAAATAAGCTCTTCAATTTGTGAAGCACTACACGTACACTTCTCGCCTATAACAAGCTTCTTTGTGAATGTGTATGTTAAATCAAAACTCAAATTCAGTTAAAACCGGGTATTGACTAGTCAGATTTGACATCGTTTCTGGACCGATTTTAGATCACTGAATTAAATCGTTTGTCGGCCTTCGGCCGTAATATTTGACCCTAACTTATCCTTCGTGGTTAAAGTCAATCGGATTTTGACTAGTGAGTTCGGATTTTTTCCGAATTAGGGAAACATATCCTGTATACTAACGCCAGCAATCTGCGTAATCCGGACAGTTTTTAAGGACTACCTGACATCGCATGAAAAAAAACCAAAAAGATCAACAACAAAAAAAAATTCTAATCTCTTTCCAATTTTCAAATGATTAAATTATTATAGCTGTTATAAACAAAACGTTAAAAAACGTCACGTGTAGACGGACCGTGACGTCACTGTGACTACTCTCGCTGACGCTCTTAGTGAATAAGAATTTCCATAGACTAGGCTTGCTTATTGGCTTTTAAAGAATCGCGGAAATTTGACGGGTTCAAAGATAGTATATAATTGCATATAAAAGAACTTTCATAAATCGAGCACCCCCCCATTTAGCGTTTTATTTTCTGCAACAAAAAATTATTTGTACATATTATCTTAACTAAAAATTACACCTACACGAATAACGTAGAAATATGCAACGCAAACACGATAAAAATGATTGCACATGTATAATAAAAAAAAACACTATGTATAAAAAAAAATACGTAAACGTTATTATCTCATTTACATCGCTATCGTTAAATTATCGGTCCATAAATTAACCCTCCAGTATGATGAAAAAAAAAGTTTGTCCAATGGCCATATCGCATTTTCACACGCAAGACACGCGCGGTTTCGCAAAGCTGGGAAAGAAAGAAAATAAGAAGAGAAAAAAAAAAGCAGAAAACCTTGCGGTTCGAATAACGTTCGCAGTGACGTCATTCAACAGAAACTGAAACCTCACCTGATAAAGAGTGGAAAATGGAGATCACTTCGTCTCGTGTTGATCTGAAATGCCGAATCTTCTATATCTACTGTATACCCATCCCAAGCTCAGGACTTTTTTATATTGTTTTACTATGTATGTATACCCTGTATATATCATATGTATAATATACAAAGTGTATTTTGAGTACAGTTTCATAGAACTATAAAAGATTATATTACAGTGTAATAAAAATGTTAAGTTTTTGATATGATGCCACCTACATAGGACTCATTACAATGGTGGTATTTTCATTGACCTCGCATTGTTACAAATCAAAAATTGCATCGTTCCATCAGAAACTATAAGTCGTAGCTACCAACTCGCATTTAGAAAATTGTAGCCAAGGGTCCATTTAGTCAGAATTCACTGTCGTTTCATTCATTCTTCCAAACAATTCAACCGAAATAAAAATTAAAACAATAAACCCCCTAGAAGCTTACAGTAGATCACCTATGTAGTGCAGGGTAGTGATACACTGTCCTGCAATTCACGGAACCTAACGTTATCATACCACATTAAAACATGGGTTGTAACATTGTAGTGGCGAGTCAAAAAACATGTGTTGAAACATTGTTGTGGCAAGTGTGTACAAGGGGGCAAGTGTGAGCTTGCTGTCCATGACGATTTGTACAAGCGACTGCAAGCAGGTGTGGTTATGGAAGGTGGCCATATTGAACAAATTTTGCAAATATACACATGCCATTTCACTTGCAACAACAATGTTGCAACCGGTGTTCCAATGTTACGTCAGGTGCTGTGGATTGTAAGGCAGTGTATTACTACCCTGCATTATACAGATGAAGCTTCTAGGGGGTCTTTTTCTCAATTTTTATTTTAATTGCATTGCTGGAAATAAATAAATAAATAAATAAATAAATAAATAAATAAAACAATGGATTCTAATTAAACAAAAAAACTGGGTGAACTTTGGTTTTAGGTTGGTAGGCGGAATTTAGGTGAAATATCGTTAACATAAATGGAATATTTTAATGTTGTTGTTTTTTATCTAACCTAATTCTATGGGTGTAGATACTAGGGTTAGGTTAGTTAGAAAATACAACAACATTAAAATATTCAATTTATGTTAACGATATTTTACCTAGCCCACCAACCTAAAACCAAAGTTTACCAACAAACTGTCTATAACTTTCTAAATATAACTTGATAGCTACGACTCAACATTTCCAATATAACAATGCGATCTCCAATTTGTAACAATGCGAGGTCAATGGAAATATCACTATTGTAAAGAGTCCTATCTAGCTGCTGTCATAGCCAAAGCTCAAAATTTTCATTATAATAACCCTTTATAATATTCTTGTAAAACTCACCCTGTATATACGATTTATATATGATATATTTATATATATATAATCTCGGATGAGAAAACTAAGGTTAAAGAGACGTGCGTCATCGCCGGATGCAACGTTCACCGGGTGGTGAAATCGATAGTAGTAGTAGTACGAAAAGGCACCCGAAACGATAAAAGTCGTGGTGGTGGTGATGATGATGGTGGGTGCAAAAGATTAAAGAAAAGCGCGTGTATTAACATCCGAAAAATCTGTGTGTGTGGTTTAATCGAAAAAATTCGAATCAAAGTCGCGAGATGACTGTTTTTTAGCCTATGAAGTTAACATCAAATCATTCGAATCTTGTTACTGTCGCAGCATGTTGTAACTATATCATTGCTCACGGTGTTCCATAAACCACTTTTTTAAGCCTATAGTTGTGAAGTATAAAACAAATCTTCGATTTATGCGAATATTTGAGCCAGCATCTTCTAACTTTTACATTGCTCAATATGATGTTCTATAAACTAGTATTTAGGCCTAGTTGTTGTAAAGTACAGAAAATCTTCGATTAATGCGAAGATTACGTTCGGCCTCGCTTATTAATCTAAATTCTCGTGAGTGTAGCAAAACTGAAGTTGGACAAGTCATTGTATAGCACCTTACAAAATCGCATAATAGTATAATTTTTATCATCTATGATGAGCATTTAAGTAAATTTTGTTCGTAGCATATATTAATTTACATTTTAACACATTCTAGTGGATTTCATAATTGAAATCACCTATGAAAAAACTCGCATATATTGGAGACTTCTTGTATGCTACAAAATAAAATCGCAGAATGAATCTTGTATGTTACAAATACCTGCAGACACATCGTTCTGCAGGTATTTGCTAATCCATTTAGCCTTACGTATATCTACAAAAAAAATTCAACGTTTCGATGTTATGAAACCACTTACACATAGGGTCTACAAAAAATTAAACAACAATTACAATGAAATTCGATTATTATAATCACGGATAATGTTTACCATTTTTTTATATCAATTTTTTAATGTTATCAGCCGGTTATTGTTATCATAAAGCATCAGTCTCAAAGTGATCATAATAACGGGATTCCACTAAATTTCTAAATCAATGGATTTAAAAAAGAAAAACGAACATACAGATCCTTAACTGACATATTACATTTTCATTACCTCAACAAAAATCGAAAAATACATTGTGTTCACAACGTTAGTAATGAACCCACATTACCACAACGTTAAGGCTATATCACAATTTCATTCTCATTTTCATCTTTGTTTATCATCAATTCACTTTCGGTATATATATACATATATATATATCAAAATCGTCTCGCATTCCAACTCTCAGCTATCCATATGTACTAAGGTTTCACGCTTTTTATCCTCAATCTCGACAAGCTCAGTAGTCGTTTTCGCTCTTAGATGGGCGAACATGCCTAGCTCTACGTTTTCATTCCAAAATTTCCTTCAATCTTTTCCACCCCCTCGTGGCGAGCAATGGAAACTTCCACTTCTTGCCATGCCGTAGTAATAAAAAGAGTAGGAAAAAAAATAAGAAATGAAAAAAAAAAATCGACTTTAGAAAGAAGCAAAAAAAAAATAAAAAAAAATAAAATAAAGGTGGTTGAGCGAGACCTTTTCTTAGTACAAAACGCGCAGCGCAGTCCCCCAGCGGTTAGCTTCACTCTTTACATCGATGCTATGCAGAGAAGCGCAATTTCTTCTCGCATAAAAAAAATATATTTTTTGAACATAGAGAAACGAATATCGCTCTACGTAGCGAAATTTTGCACAAAATAAGCGTGTAACGACGACCCTTCAAAAATTAAAAAAAAAATTATTCTTTTATATCGACCGCTGCACTGTGCTATTATTTAAGAAAAACATGCAATCCATTGTCACGTCCTCTTAATAGGAGACAGAAAAAAAAATTACAACAACCAAAATTCATTCTTGTTTTTTGTTATTGTTTTCACCAATATGTCGTGAAACGTCAAAAAAATTATTAGATATTGAAAATTACTTACTGCTAAATTAAAATTAAAAGTGAATATTATGAAAGTAAAAAGATATACATGAAAAAAAATTAAAATCGCAAGTAAGCTATTGGTATGCAACTGTTTAGATTAGTAGAGTTAGTGTAAATAAGTTAGTAACATTTTCTAAAATAACAAATTAAAACTTAAATTTAGGCTTAAATTTAAACTTCACCTAAACTTCACCATATAGTAACTAATCTTTAAATTTTTCGTAACGAATTTTCATTCCTTGCTTTCTTTCGTTTTAATGTTGTGTAGTTTATTTTTCCTCCCGGACGCTATCATTCAAATATCCAATGTTAATTTTATACTTTGCCAAAAGAGGCTATGCATGCTATACAAGTTGTGGATACTGTACATTGCCGTTAACATATATTGTGTACATCGTGTATGTATGTTTGTGAATACGTATGTATGTATGTATTATGTGTCTATGATTATTGTCTATGCCTGCGTGTGTGTGCGCAT
>JAQIWH010001301.1:0-33204 GCA_034695005.1 Cryptops parisi | reverse complement strand
TAAATGGGCAGTTTGAAATGGGGGCCTACATTTTCCAGCTGGCCTGGGCCTATTACTGGCTCTGCACGGCCCTGTATGTATGTTACAATTTTATTTACTGTAAGACAGTCAGTACCCAAATTCAGTTAAAATAAAACCATGTTTTGACTAGTCAAAATTAAATCTGACGGTTTTTACTACGATTTTAGACCATTCATTGTGTCTAAAAATACGCTCATTAGATTTGACCATTGTAATTCAATTCAGACCAATGCTGATTTTAGACCATCACTTGGTCAATCGGATGTTTTTTTACTAGTAATAACTAATATAAGAATAATTTAATATTGAGATATCGGGTTTTCACTAATATTTTATATTATGAGGTACACTAATTCAATATTGTATAAATATTAATTAACAATCCCTTGTTTCAGAACAAGTTTTAAACGATGCTATACTATACACCTCTGATAATATCAGTTTGCAATATGCCGGTAAGCATTATAAACATGAGTGCCGTATATAGAACTCGGATTAATATAGACCTTGTCACGCGTTATAAACTAGCACGTGTACAGCAGTTTTTGCAATGCGTTGTAGTAATATTAATACAGTAGTAGTAATGATAGTAACCGGCAACTATTAAAGGGAACGAGGTGTAGTATTGAGAGAGAGAGAGAGAGAAGAGCAACGACTCGTGCGGATTCCTGTGGGATTCTGCTCGTCAAGGTGAGATTCTGCTAATAACCACTCTCGAAACCATATATCGCGCCCGATATTTAATTCTAAATTAAAAATTTAAATGGCACATTACTCACCAAGAGCCTTCATGTATTCATCGAAGTTCTCGCTGGAGACAAGCTTGTATTTTCCTACGAATTCGGCCATTTTCAGGGCTGTTGAAAAGTCACACGAGAGCGAAGTAGCGACGACCGAAATTTGGACTCCTCGTACTGCGAAGGTTCTCCAAGACACAAGACCGCTCACATGTTGGAGCCGATTTATCAGGGCACAAAGCAGCGGACGTTCGCTTCGCCTTAACCAATCAGCGTCGAGCATTTATTTCAAAGAGGGTGACGTGGTGCGGTCGAAAAGGAGTTAAAGAACCATTGGGGATAGATAGAAAAAGACAAAACACATCGCAAAGATCAGAGTTTACCCCACACAACTGAATCATTTGAACGAAGTCCGACATAGTTTTCACAGATAATTTATACTGAACGATATCAATCTAGATTATCGAAAATTTTAGAAGAAAAAGTTTAATTCTACTCTATATAAATACCAGAGAAGCCCTAACGCGCTGTTGTTAATTAATAACCACTTTGCCATTAACTTATTTTATTTTTTTTAGTTTAAATAAAAACAAATACATTAAAAATACTTTTTAAGCATATACATATATACTGTATGCACATATACATAATGCAAAAAAAATCAATTTTTGATTTTTCTGCATGTTTCGGTTTATGCGAATTAAAATTTCTGCAATCTTTTCGAGTGATTTAATTTATGCGTGTTTTGAGTCAAGTAAAATTTCTGCACGTTTCGATTTAAGCTATCGTTGAGTAATTCGATATTTGATTTATGCGAGTCTGCAGTGATTTTCATTGTTTTGATTTCTGCAATTATTATTTATCTATATTTGCGATTACATTAAACTTATTTGGTTTTTGATTTATGCCAAAGACTTCTGCGGTTTTTGTGTTTTTTTTTTTAGTATATTGAACTCCTGGAACTATACAGTATATTCTCATAAACGACTGTAGATGGCAGTATAGTTCAATTCCGAGCTCGCTCACTCACAAACTCATAAGTGAAGCTAATATAAAGAGTATAAGACTTTCGACGGTAATCCAGATATACTCAAAATGCAACAACCGGATATCGACAATTATCAACCTAACACAATACTATGTAAGATTACTAATAAATATTTAACATTTATTATTAATTAAACGCGTAATTTATATTATTTTTTTTTACAAGATTTTTGGAAGAAAAAAAATTTATTTCGAATAAAGTTTCTTCTAGACTAGACACAAGGTCCATTTATCTAACATAGTATTTTGCTAGGCTGATAGTTGTTGATATCCGGTTGTAGCATTTTGAGTACCACCGAACTATGCGTCTGAAATACGGTCAAAAATTAACTTTTTTTTTACGTTAACTAAGTTAACAGTTTTTAAGTTAACTGTCAAAATGATTATATTAATTAACAACGATAGTCGTTACGGCTCCGCTAGTTATTAATTAAACGCTTATGTTTTTTCTACGATAATCAATTTTTTTTTGCGATATCCCGCTTTGGACGAGTTCTTCACGAGACAAAGATACATGTACAAAAATAGTTATATTTTATATTTATAGACTTATATAAACTAGTCTCAACTTGTAGTTTAACCACGTGTTCTTTATCATCAAACTCGACATATGGTTTATGTCAGAAAATTCATTTCTTTTCGCAAAACTATCACTTTTCGTCATATCATGAATTAAAAAGTGAAATTAAAAAACAAATTTAGTGATTTTATAGACTAATAAATATTGAAACAAAAACATGCAACATTATATATTACGCAACTTTTAGGCTATACTTTTACTGTGCCAGCTTACGTGCAAATCATTAAACTTTTCAATGTGCAATAAAGATCGGATTACACTAATGCAAGTTATTATGAACTTAACATGGATACTTAATTGAAAAAACTCAACTAGACTCAATTATGAAACAAAATGGACCCCACTTAAGATGTTACATGTGAACTGAACTTGAACTTCAATATGGACTTCATTTTTAGAATTTTTTAAAATATACAAAATGGAAAACAGAATGAATTTTAAAATCCAATTTATTTCATATTACAGTATATTATATTGTAAAAATATAATGAAAGCTTATTTAATACTATAATATAGTACCTGTCTTCTAATAAGGACCCAACACTTTTAACTTTTAAGATATGCAGACCATCTTAGCGGAGTTCCATTATATTATCAAAAAAAAAAAATATAAATATAAATAATAAAAATAAACGTAATTTTAATTTTCTAATAAAAACACGAATTTTACATATTACTGATGATGCGAGGGGTGTTCATATATGAGCCGGATTTACGCACGTATAACTAATAGTGATCCTATATCAGGATAATTCAAGTTCAAAAATTGGAACCTACCTATAATATAGGTTATGTTCAAATTTTAACCGGATTTATAGTACAAAATTTAATGTCTAAAATGTTAATTGATTTAAAATATTAATGTCAAAAAAAAATGGTTACTAACCTTTAAACTATGAATGAATGATTCGCTTTAAATAAATTCGAACTATGTATCATACTGTAATTCAGTTAAATTAAACAAAACGCGCAATTACTAAAGTGCAAATGCAATTAATTAACTAGTTGTTATAACGCAAATTGTAAGGTAAAATAAGTAATTAAATGTATATTTCTAAATATAAAATAATAAATCGTCCATTACAAAAAACTAACAAAACACTAGGTCTATGTTATGTAAGTTGAACCGAAACAAAAAACATTTTTCATATGCGAAATTTCGTGCCCAAATTGAACATATCCTTAGCATACTGTAATTAAATTGAACATTCTCAAAGTGTACAGTTGACTGCAATTAAAAGTCAATTTAGAATAATTAAACGGAGAAGTGACAATAATGACTATAAAGTCACCGGTGCGGAAGTGTGACTTATAATGTCTATACAATTTAATATACATCCTTAATACACTGCTCACAAAAATTAGAGGATATTTCAATATGGTACGAAGATTTTGAAATACCCCCTAATTTTTGCGATACATCCTTAATCAGTATTAAAAACCCTACGAATAAATTTTAATATTTTTTTTTTACAAATTATACACTACTATATTATATTTATAACACACAACTAATGAGCAGATTCGGTGTTCTGCAACTTTTTTTCCCACCAACAACAACAACAAACTAAACTTACACACCTGAGATTTCGGAGGAGGAGAGTGATTATCCTTGATGCCATCTTCAGAGATCAACTATACAACACCCCCTCCAAATTATATCACCTAATCATCGATAATAAAAATTAAACAAAAAAATAATTAAAATACATTAAAAAATTTACAACTTAATGTTAAAACTTAATGCACCCTTTGATGTTTAAAGATCGATCGAAAATGCGGACGGTTTGTCCGCTTTCACTTGTTGGCACACTAAAGGAAATCCGCACAGGTGAACATACTCTAGTAACCCAAATTAGCCTATTACGTCATCACGTACGCACACTATATGCTATTATTCGGTTGATATTTAATAATGGAAAAGTACATTACGTCTTCCGTCATCGTGGTTGAGAATCGTATCTCATCATAGTAAAAAATTTGTTAATTTCATAATCGAATTTGTATAATGGATTTGTGTGGCTTTTTTTACGTTACGTAAACGCATGATATCGATTTTATTCATAATCGATTTAATCTTTCTCATCGATCCATTTTGTTATGCTTTTGTAATATTGGCAGCAAGTTGCAGGACAAAAAAAAAGCATGTTCTGCTAACATAATACGGTTAAAAAAAAGATGCGTTATCTCGCATATGTGGTTATTCATTATCAGATCAAAACTTTTGTTAACGTCTTTTATGATTTGAACAACCATTCGGATGTACGGTACTTTATAAATAATGTGTTGTGAAACTACTTTTCACACATCAATTATTGTACGGTAGTATATTTAAAAAAAAAATATTAATATACTACGCGTTTACAATAAAAATTGCTTCTGATAAATTTTTTTCATTATTCTCTACAATTTTGTAGATAAGTTTATAAAACTGTATTTTCAATTGAATTTACAATAAATAAATAAATAAAATAACTACAATATAAAATATTGAAGGACCTGGTGTTAAGTAACATTTTTTTTGTCAAAAAGTGACTTAAAAGCATTTGCAAATCTTCAAAACGCATAATTTTGAGCAAAACAATAATACGAGGAGCAACGATATTAGTGCAAGAAGTGTGAAGTGGTCTTAAGTCTATGGCCATAGACATCATACAAATTTAGATTATCTAATCGCGATTGACTCGAAATAGTGAAAAATATTACTTAACACCCTTTTACACCAGGCCCTTCTATTATCCAATTATTAGTATAAATAATTTTCAGATGGGTACTTTTGAGGTTAGACGCCCGACCTCGCTTTTAGCGTTACTTGCTGGTACTTGGGTTATGGGTTTGGAAACCAGGTTAGATTAGTTAAAAAAAAAGCATGGTTATAAGGGTGCTGAAACATGGTTATAGTAACTGATCCATTAATCGTTTTTGTTTAACTATCAACGAATTCAAAGTAAAGCAAGTAGCGCCACAAGCGACGTCGAACGTCTAATCCACGGTCTAATCCCAAAATGTCTTCATATGATAATTTCATTCATTTTCATAATGTATATTCTAATCTATATAAGTTATGTATATGTAAAATTCTTTGCCTCTTCCCGCGAAACCAAAATCCTAGATCTAAAAAACCAAATTTTTGGATACGACCTTGCATAACATGCATAGACATTAAAATAAATATACTATTAAAATGAACAAAAAAAAAATCCAGTTATCCAACAACAACCAAATATCCACCAGACTTACGTTTGCTGAGGCTAAGTTCTGTACAGTAATAAACAATTTGAAGTCAATAAAAATAGTGCACAATAATTGTACGTTTACAGGGTGGTGTTATACAGCTGGGAATTGATGACAATGATGAACCAAAACAGATGTCCCAACACAAATACACAACTTATGGGTATGTAATTTTGAAGAAAAAAATTTTGCGGAAATAAAAACGTGTTATATTATATACTGTCAACGTCGATTTAATATCATAAAAAAAAAAGATCAGTTCCAACCAGCATGTTTCAATTAAATTAAGATTCAGTTACATTTTTTATCATATTTCGAATCAGTTTCTGGAGATAGATTGAAAAGATTGCACTTTTTCTGTGCTTTCTTAAACTGAATCGTGTTACGAGGATGCTGAATTATGTAAATTATTTATTTATTTAATTATTTCGTTTGGAGTTTAACACAATGATCTCATTTTTTTTAATATCCACATTGAACTGATCATAAATTACAGGTTGCAATGGTGGCATTTTGAGAACACACACCCAGAGACATGAAGAGAACAAAAAATTAAAAGTCCAAGAAGTATACTGTACTTCACTTTAGTAGGCCTACTTTCTCTATGAGGTCTCTGAGAAACCAATGTCTCATCCCCATAATTGAGTAATAAGCAGGATGCCTGTAATTTCACAGTTCATAACCGAGGGACAAAAGTGACACGATTAGTTTTCAAAGACATCTTTAAAACCCAATCAAGAACAGAGACAGAGAAGAAAAAAAAACCAAAAACCTAACATGCCACCACTGTGATTAATCTTAATTTGACAACTTGGATGGCAGACCTGAGACCAGACAGGTCTCATGATAGATTGAACTTTAGCAGCATTCCATAGAAGACACTGTGGACATAGTTTTTATCTGAAAGAAACAATGCGGACTTGGTAGATAAAGCGACGAAAATGGCGTCGTCATTTATAAGCTTACGTTTACAAATAAAAGTGATTGGATAAAATGCCAAGTTAACTCTTCTGACAAAAAAATGTTGTTATTATAGATATGTTCATCCAACTTCCGTTTCATTTCAAGAACACGTAATGACTTTGATTTTTTGGAACACTAAGAAGTACCAATGACTTTGATTCTGCTAAACTCGGTTACTGAATATTGATACTTTGAAATATAAACTTTGTCAATAAGATGAATTATAGTAATTAACTGTTGTTTAACTACCATAGCGCTTATGATTCAGTAGACATATTCATTCAACTTCTGTTTCATTTCAAGAACATTTAGAAGTAAGTACTGAAGACTACCGATGACTTTGGTTTCACTAAACTTTGGTACTGAATGTTGATGCTTTGAAGAAATGTAAACTTTGTTAATACTAGTAAGAGTGAATTATAGTAATTATCTGTTAGTTAAATCTGTCATGACCTAGAGACAACGAAAAGTAATCTATTTTTAATCATGTTGATGGTGACTCAGAACGGGAAGGACAAAAAAATTCCTGAACTAGTGCTCCCGAAGCATACATATAAAAATCGTATGTAGTTTACATTAAAGTTCATATGAAGCAGATTTTTCACAAAATTTGATTATTTTATATTTAATATTATAAATACTGCAGAGATAAGATACACTGTTTCAACACACATAAAGAAAACATACCGATAACGTAAAAATACTAACATTCATTGTCCAAGATTTGATGAATAAAAGTCAAAAAATCGAATATTGAAAACAAAAAGTAAATGAAAATGTACATAACCACTGAAATATTACAGGGTGTCTCAAAAGTGTCCATAAGTTGTGTGCTTTTTCATCAAAAATAATTGAAGAATGATTTTGACCAAAAAACAACATATACAGGGTGTCCAAAAAATATTCATACATTTAACTAACACTTTTTTTTGTGGAAAAAATATACCTATTACATTCAGTAAACGTTACAAGGAAATAACTAACACTTTCTATTTGCAAAAAAGGTACCTATCACCCTGTATAAACGTTCAAAGGAAATACCTAAAACACATACGAGCGTATTACCTATGTATAAAGACTTTTGAAACACCCTGTATAATCTGTAAATCACTGAATACTATTGAATTTATGTTTACATGCTTTTCTAACAAAAAAATGACAAAATATTGCTGTTATATTAAAAAGTAAAAACATTAAGTTACTGAACTATTTATCTTAATATGAACAATTCCACTTTAGTATAAAAGCAATTAATTAAAAATATTAAATTGTATTGTATCAATACAAAATGACTTGTACTTTTTGTCGCATTTTGATAAAAGTATGCTCAAGGCGGAGACTGTCAAGACAGTTTAGATATCAACAGTCTCTGGAAATACCACGTCATATACGGATAGCCGTTTTCGAACACAACAATCTATCATTCGTCTTACCCAAAGTGAATGTCTTACCACACTCGTGTCATCGAGTTTACTCTACAGTACAGAGTACCACCATGAAAATAATTATAATGTTTGCAGCCAACTATGTCATGCAGAAAGTCGCCATTTGTTTCATTGTTTAATTATTCCACATTTTCTTACAAGCCTCTGAGTTTCTTTTTCAAATGTCAGTTTGGGAACTTTGGAACTTAAGATGCACTCGCGTTTTTAAAAGTTCCATCATCGTATCAGTAGTTTAGGATGGCTCACGAAGTAGAGAATTTGTTTGGCTGTTACTTATTAGTGAGCAAGAACCCCAAGTACAAGGGTAGGACCTACATAGGGTTCACCACTGATCCAACTCGACGTGTACAACAACACAACGGCGCCAAACAAGGGGGTGCTCGACGTACGTCAAAGAGGGGACCATGGAAAGTTGTTGTTTTGACATTATTTATATTTATCATTATATAAATATGTTTGGCTTTTTTTTTTTTACAACTGAAAACTTTTAAAAACCTGCCTAAATAAACAATTTTGCTATTTTCTGTTTAAACACTTAAAAAAAAAGAAAAAAAAAAGTTAATTTTGAAAATTTTGAACTATTAGCCCAGAGGTACCACTTGTAGCGCTAGTGGCTAAGGCTAAGGTTTCAGAGGTTGCACAAAACAAAAATGGGTGCTTTTCAGTTATCCGGCAGAAAAGAGCCACCGATGGCGCTGCAGCTTGACGATGGGAGTTTTTCGTACATTTAAATTATTGTGGTAAACACACACTTTGTGTTGGAGTCAGAGTTAGGTTAGTCCCAGGTCTTACCTAACCCAGTGATCGGTCACCATAACCCGAAGTGCATGTTTACCACAATAATCAAAGTGTACCAAACCGTGATCATTCAAACACTCCACCTTAGAGCTGCAGTGCCACCAGTGGCTCTTGGCCGGATAACCGAAAAGTACCCAAGGACGTATTAATTTTTTGATTAATTATTAAGTATTTTATTTGTTTAACTATTCGATAAATTGAAATATTTACAACTGAGGTGAAAAAAAATAATCGGGTTTACCAATAAAGTCCGTGCGGAATATTTCCAGAAAAACAATCTTAACTAAAAGTAATAACTTTCTTGGTTGCCTGATAATTCTGTCTCTCTGCATCAACGTACCCGAAATGTACTGAATCCAGCCATTCTATAGAATGCCAAGCCCACTTGAGCAATGTATGAAATTAGCGTTGGAATAGATTTTTTTTTCTTGTAGAGAAAATGTCGTAAACTAACCTGAACAAGATGTGATTTCATACTTTGAAAAAAGACGTTAGGCATTCTATAACATTAATACTGAATTTACCATAAAGAATGGAAAATAAATTGAATTCGTCAGGTTTTCTAACAAGATATTATTACAACATACAGCAATGTAATTTGTATTTGTAATCAATCACATTAAACAGAATGAAAAATTATAAAACAAAATTGCATATAAATCAAAATAATAACTGTCACCAATCTAATCTCAGAAAAGTGAAGTCAATTGATACATTTAACATAATTACGGATACAAGTTCAAATAGCTATCGAGTCTGAAGCTTATCTAGCTGGGCCGAGTACTTTGCATTACATAACACCACTGTTAAAAAACAAAACATCTTACAAGTGTTGAAAATAATTTCTAATATAAAAATATTGCCTAAAATAATCTTTTTTCTTATAGGCAAATGGTTGTCATAGTTCACGGGTTCCCAAATATGATTGCCGCATTACGAGTAAGCTATATTGTAGCGCATATACCGTATTTTCACGAATATAAGACTTTCTTATATAAAATTTCACACAAGACTGCGTCCTATATACATTTTAATAAACAACTAGGTACAATAAAAAATCATTATTTATTATATTATCGGTAGAATATATGAATGGGTGTGTTATTTGAGGTCTTCAGTATCCTCCAGTGTCTTAATTACAAAACACATTACATTACATTAGATTAGAGCCAACCACAGCTTAAATTTCATTGTTCAGTAAGCCGATTCTTAGGTGTATCTCATGTGTGCGCCGTTCTATATAATTCATTTTTTATTCAAACCCCTAAAAGTTGCATCTTATATTTGCGAAAATATGGTAATACCAAAATGCAACATTATTCCCATCTTATTTTTATTTTGTAATAAATCATTCACTTAATAGTTTGAATGGGCATGGCAACACCCGAGTAAATCGCGGCGTCTAAGAAGTTCCTTCAAACCTAAACAGCGCAAAGAAACATCGGTGGATTTCTGCCTCCGATTGATGTTCCAAATGCTTTGCACGGGTCCATGGAAGCATTTGGCGCTCACCATTTGCTGGATTAAAGAAGAATATGCTCGCGATTTTCCAGTACGTTACTTTCTTCTAGCCCCCCAAAAATTTCTGTAAACGTGCAATCATTTGGCACCAACAACGCGCTGATATGTTATCAAAACCGTTAAAACAAACAAAAAATATTTATATATTATATTTGTATAATTGCAGTTTTGACGGAAGTTTGCATTATTACTGCGACTCCATCCTGTTAACTGTTCAGATTTCACATAGTTCCAGCTAGTGAGTCCAAAGTGCCAAGGTGCAAATGACCAGTCATTAGCAACTGATTAGATTTGGAAAGTAGCAGGAACTCAAAAAAATAAAATAAAACAAAATCACATGAGAATTCACTCATTCTACCCTGCTTGTTTGTAACTCGAGAATGACATCACCTCAAGTTACACAGGGCGTTGCAATTCAATCTGTATTATTAAGTAATTTTATCGACAAAAAAAAGTAGCATAATGTATGTATACTTAAAGGGATGGCAGTTTGATGGAATAGCGTTACATAAAAATGATAAATTGAATGCAAATACCTGGAGACTTTATCACTTATGTGAACGTAGTCCACGTGTTATCTGGACTAATCTTGCTTTAAATAAGTGAAATCAAAATAATGTAACAAACTAGGAACGCGTTAAGTACAGTATGTTTTTGAACCCAAAAAAAAATTGTAAGAAAACCATTACCTGTAAAAATACAGGTAGCACTCGATTTATGAAGTTACATTCTGCAAAATATGTGGCATATAAATTGAAATCACGAGTAGCGCCACATAACAGCAACTCGCATAAAGCGATACTCCCTGTATACAGGGTGTTCCTAAAAGGTCATCAAATTTTAACCATAGGCGCTATGCATAAAAACAAACTATAAAATTCCATATAAACATGGGTCTAGAAAGGTTTCCCTTCCGAGATAACACAGGATTGAAGTCACAAATTCACAAGACATAATTTCACGTCTTTCAATCGCTGTAGGTAAATCCAGACACCAGTAAGCATTTCTGGACCCATGTTTATTTGGAATTTTTTGCTTTGTTTTGATGCTTGGCATCTGTGGGTACAATTCAACGATTTTTTTTAGGAACACCCTGTATATTTTAGCTCATATAGGATCAAACTTTAGCAGAATTGTGTTAAGTGAATTTCGTTTTAAGAACACAAATTAATAAAACTCTTAACCATTGAGGGTTCTATTTATTCATTTCTATGTATTCTTCTTTCATAGACCAATAGCAACCCTCCACTTCACATGCCAGTGACTTACGGTCCAATCCTAGCAAAGAAAGCAAAGCCTTCAAACCAAGTTGAAGATTGGCAACACTCTGAACCACGATGCCACATTTGCTATAACTGCATTTTGGTAATTTTTACCAAACCCATAAGTCATCTTAAAGTAGACGATTTTCAAGAATTTATAACCCAATCAAAATCATTAACCTATCTTCTGGTGGTAATTTTGATAGACCTACGTTGTTGTGTGTTATGATATTGTATGAAATCTTAAAATGGTGGGGTATTGTTCTAGACTTTTGAGGTTGATTCCAATTAACTAGAATCAACAAGCAGTTGACTCTAGTTAACTAGTAGACAGAGATATCAGTTTAGCTTATTTAAAAAAACAAGACTAGATTTATCATTTAATTATAAATTTAATACTTTTTTAACCAACCTAAACTTGTCTATACGCATAAACATGTGGTCCCTCCTCATCTCGTAGCTGCTTAGGTTAGGTTAAACACAGGTTACACATAAGCTGAGAATTTTATTTTACCACCTCAATATAACAGACACCTTGGAAAAATCTCAAAATGAAAATTGAAATATTACACAACTTTGTTACAATGGCATCACCTGATGCGTGTTATTCAATGTATTTATCCTGACAAAATACAATGACTAATGACATTCGAAAGACTGAAATTCAACCTTTTTTTTTTCCATTACCGTTCATCCAAGTACAGACTCTCCTCACTTAATGACCATGACCAGGCTCTGTTCCTACGATTAGGTCGTTAAGTGAGGAGCCCTTATTTCCCTATCGTTCAAAATACATCCCTGTTATATCACCTTGTACACCAGAAATAAGGTTATACAGTAATCCCGTGGTGGTTGTGTTCTTGGAATGTAATGGTTTCGAAAATTGTGATTAATATCAGATAAGAAGTTAAGAGCAAAATGATGAAACTGAAAAGTGGTTTTCACCATTTTCCATTAAATTAACATCATTTAGCAACGTTCAATACGTCGTAACGTTTTTTGCCCCCCTTTTTTTATACACATTAACTGGTAGCACTTTCTCAACGTTTAGAGGATAAATGTGGGTTAATCAAAAGTATTTTATAAGAAAGTAATCTTCACTACTTTTTTTTAATAACAATAACCGGCTGATAACATTAAACAATGTTTTGGGCCTGACTGATTATGATGACAATAGCTGCTCGATACCTTGATTATAAAAACTGGATTCCACTGTACTATGTATGTCTCACATACATAATACAATCATGTGTGTAAAATTATCTGATGCCAATAACTTCATCTAGCGAGATATAAACTGGTGCTGGCGGGCAGTTCAAACAGTGTTTTATTTACCATTACTCCATTAGTGTTTTAGCAGATTTCCCAAATTGCAAAAAAATACACTACTAATCATAACAAATAATTATCAACCAAATAAATAAATAAATAAATACAGATAACTAGAGATTACCGTATTGATTTAGAAATTAAATAGCAAAGCACCGATGGTTTAATGTGTTCTTTCTTCCGACCTTATAGGATCAAAGGGAAGAGGTGCAATGTTTAGTTTCCACGTGCAACATGAAAGCCCACCTTATTTGTCTTTCCCAAACATTTCTCGCTGATAAACCAGGACGAATTTTACCGGTCCAAGGATCGTGTCCTTTGTGTCAACAGTGTCTCTTGTGGGGCGACCTGATACGATTCAAGAACGGATGTTATCGAAGCAGTTCGGCACCCTAGTGATTTGCTAATTTCGTCTGTACATATTGACATTTTTCACCCCCCTCGTTGATTTCAACGTCTTCACATGTGTTTTATTTTTTTTGTGCGTTATGCAAATAAAACCACTTTTCTATAGATACACCTTATTTATTATGTACATACACAACACTAGTAAATATTTCTAAATATTTGCTACTGAACTCGAACGCTATTTTTTTTTAGCCGATCAAAATCCATCCCAACGACATCCGAGGATGATCATTGTTGTCCACCTTAAGAAATAAAAAAATGCCGTCTCATCGAAGTAATGGGGTGACTTCAGAATTATTATTATCATTATTATTTTTTTTTTTTGCAACAGCATTTACCTCACATCACATCACTCATATAGGTGTTTGATGTCCTTCCACCGCTTCTGTGAAAAAAAAAAAAAAACCATACAGGCATTTGTATACGTCTGCCTTGTTGATAATCCTACATACTCGTAGTTTTGCATAATGAAACCATCAAAAAAAATGTTGCACAGAATTTCAATGCTGCACAATCCATTTCAATGTAAACGATACATGATTTTTTCAAAAAATAATAATTTAATTTATTTTTTGTTTTTGTGCTACACTAATGCAACTTCAGTCAAGGTCTGAACTCCTGCTCAAATGATCCTAAAATTTCGTCTTTTAAAAATGGCAAAAAAAATGTTCAAAATTCATGCAAAGCCACCATTGTTGTGGGAAGAAAATTAACTAAAGTACAGCTACATTTGAATTTATGCTTGAGTTACACAAATGTGTATCCCTAGGTATTTGGTGTTTTTAAGGAGGGCACTGACTGGCCATACGACTGTGTCATTTGACCCTCAGGTTTTATTAAATCAGAAGGTACAGGAATCTAAACTCACTAGAAGTTGGTTTATTCAACCTTTTTATCGCTTCCTGAGACACATGCAATTTTTGTTTATGGCAATTTGTGAACAACCATGACTAGCTTCTTGTCCAACCAATGCAAACTAATTGGCAAGATGCTGACATCACAAGTTTCCCACTTGCCATACCAACAATTGAAGGCTTGCCCGAAATAATGTTGCATGTAACAATCCATAGTTCATGGCAAAAGCCACACATTGTCACCAATTAGGTGCCCAATTTCGAAGTGATATGTGTATGTCTATTGACAGCGCTAGCTATAGGCCCATACATGAGGCACAGTTTTCCACAATAATCTCAATATTGAATTTTTGTGACATGCAACGTCATTCCGGGCAAGCCTTGTGTGTCAAGATGCCTTTAGGTTTAATGCAACTAATATCGAAACGTATCCCTAGTTGGGATATATACAATGGTCAGCAATGATGATTGACTTTCAATAATACAGGGCAATTCTCAAACCCGAACCGAACCCCAAGATTGTGTTATATCTTGTAAAAAAAATGGACAAAATTTCCATGATGCTCACCTTCAATGATATCACCCTTTCTTCAAAATACCATCACAATATAGAATTTCGGGCTCGTCAGATCAAAGATCTAGGGAGCTACAGAAATGGCACGGGTCATTAGAAAAATTGTCGCCATCAACTTGCTTGTGGGGCTTTCTGAAGGAAAGGGTGTACACTGTAGTGGCAAGCTCCGTACGATTGAAGCCATACAGATAGATAAACATTATGAATGCAATCCACAACATTGGTGTTGCATCATCGAGAACCGTTTTACCTACACATGCAGTGCCGCATGAACACTTGCCTCTCAGAACATGCGGCCAACTTCCACCACTTGCTGTGATGCAATTTATTCAACAACATGGGAGGTAGACGTCATTGAATTTTTCATTGATTTTTGTCAGTTTGTTGGCAAGATAAAACACAATTTTAGGGCCTGGGTTTTCAAGGATCACTTGAAAACATGACCTTTGATACTTCAAAGGTACAACAAAATAAACTTTTAGAATGATTATCATGTAAAAATAAAAGCTCTCATAATGCGACCGAAAAAAAAAAAGTGATTGACCAACCAAAGTACATAATGTCATGATGTACATCACATTTGGCTATGCAAATCATGTCCTTTCAACAAGTTGCACTTGCATTTCATTGTAATTTAAAGTGAAGTTAGTTCACTCCAAGTTAAAAGTGAAATAATCATACTCTCCAAACTGTAATTCGTGGACACAATAACCACAAAGTCATTAATTAAAATTATAATAATGCTCTAAAGCAACCTGACCAGCGTAGAACAAAGTTTGACCTTGGTTCGATATAACTAAGTCACTGTCATTAATCACATCCATATTTTTGTATTTTAAATAGACTAATTACAAATCATGATTAATTTCACTAGAAAAAAAAAAAAGATGAACTATTCATTGATAGATTTATAAAAAATTTAGTCACCTAAAACAATAATGCAATTAAAAAGACGATAAATTTCAAGTGCAATTCCACTATCCAAATACAAGTCAACAACGAAATAAAAATGATTCCAACTATTATTATATTGCCAAGCGCTATCCTTTTTATTTTGGAAAATAAAAACAAAAGTAAACAATCATAATGGTTCAAAACACAGTTTTGAGAAAATTTTGGAAATAATAATCTAGGGTTCGTGGATATATATCATGATACATATCCTTTGATATATATATCACGATAAATTTGTGATATTTTGATCTATATCAGGGGTTCCCAAACTTTCGTAGACCGCGACCCACCTTTACAAAGTAGCAAACATTGGGACTCATCTAACTTATTTTGTTCAAGTCGGGAGGGGCTAAAATAGTTATTTATTAATACATTTTACTACAACTAAGCAAATTATGAAAGTATAACTTGACATTATAATTTTGACTTTAACTATTTACTTGTTACGACCCGCCAAAAATTGGCTCGCTACCCACCAGTGACCCACACTTTTGGAAACTCTGTTCTATATCATATTTTTCTGCTGATAAAAAGCTTCGATTTTACATTATAAGTGAATACAACTTCCCATTCAGAGTTAACCATTTCAGTCACAAATTGAAAATGTTCGGCTGTACTCAGGCATCTCGCCCAGGCCAATTGTCATCAGCCACCAACTTTTAATCTGCAGACCCACATGGCTAAGTGGAAAGAAATTTATTTGTGTTTTTTCATGCGTTCTGAAAAGTTCGTATAATAATAATACCTAACAAGGTAATAGCACAGGTATCAAGACTCATTAAAACAAAATCAGTGTATATTCTGTATTTTGTTTTTTTTAATATAAACTTACTAACGTATACTTACTCCTTGATTAAGCGAGTTATAAATTCCATTAGCAATTACGTCGACTCCTCGCTCGAAAAAGAATGCTCCAACTACCATAGTCAAAACCATAGTCGATGTTCGGACGAAACGAACCCGGAGTAGAGCCATCGATTACTAACATGAAAGTCAAAATACAATTACATTGGTGTGTATATTACATTAATATCTGATACGTTAGTCGTTACCTTTATCAGAACATTATTTTATTTTAAATTACCTGAAAATAGGTTTCCAAACTTACAGAAAAGTGCCAAAGTTTGCTGCTCTCAAAATGTCGTCCTTGATGTTGTTTAGAAAACCAGAAATGACACTAATATAAATAAAAAGTTGTATTTTAGTTTTATGGTTACTTGTTTTAAACAAGACCTGACAATTTAAATTTTTAATGCACAAAAATAACAACGTAAAATTAAGCAATTGGTCGCTATTTGGTTTGTTTTGAAAACTTGGTTTTGATGACGCAATTTTTAGGTTAATAATAAAACAATATATGTTTCGCCATCTATCGGAAAAATATAAAACCTAAACTCTATAATATACATAAATAATTTCAAAAAACCTATTTAAATGTTAATTAAAAACAGTGTTCAGCTCAAAATAGGTTCAATCCATTTTATTAAAAACAAATCAACAACCAAGATTTCGTTATGTTGTTAATGTTTAACGCAAAACGAGATAAATTCATCTTTATGCTACCCGATGGCGCCACATGTATTAAAGCATGTTGTCATGTTTAGTTTGTTTACCTTCTTCCAGTTTTGTTGTGGTTGGTGGTGTGGTACGTGGATGTGATAAGTTGCCTAAATTGTCTAGATCGTTTGGAACAATTGGCAAATGAATTAGAACCAAATAATAGTTATTCATAGGGAAGTATAACTTCTTAAAATGGGGAAAAGATATTATTGCGACTTCTGTGAACGTTCGTTTGCTGACAATGCTGAAAATAGGAAGAAACACTTGAATGGTGTGCAACATCAAAAGATGAAGAAGCTACATTACGATTCATTCAGAGGTCATTATTGACACAAAAATAATTATATATTTATTTTATTCACCCTCAAGTAGTTAATATTGTAATTTTTTTAATATGTATAATAATTCATGTATAGATGCGGCATCAATACTGACTGATGAACTGGCAAAGAAACCATGCAAACGGTTCCACCAAGCTGGTAATACAAGTGGTCTATATAAAATATTGTACACATAGACATGGAAATGTACAGGAGTAACTTGCAATTGGAGGGTTTAGGTTCAAGATGGCCTATTCTGTACTAACATGGTCTCTGTCCCAAATTATGGTATACGTTACATTTCATGTGAAACTTGGTGATCATTGACAGTTGCAGAAATAATAAGTTTTTATTGGCTTATAGTAATCTAAATGTGGTGCTATGTCTGATATGTAAGTTAGTGGGCACAACTTGTAATTGTTAGTTGTTTTTTTTTTGGATAGTGTCATGTTATGTCAAAATGCATGCATTTCCAAAATGCCACCTGTTGTGACTGCAATAATTAAAATATGGCTTCAGAAAATTGTGCTTCACGTAGTAAAGACATTACATTAAAACAATTGACGGCTTGTTAGCAAAATGAAATATTGCAGCTATTGCTACATAATACAAGCTCGACAACTACTTGATCCACGAATAAGGGCAAAATTCGTCATGAACACAACTGTTATCTTACCTGTATCCATTATATGTAGCCAAGGTGCTCATGGTACAGCACAACAATATAGTTCACATAAACATCTAAATACATTCCATAGTTCTGTTAGGTTGAAAAACTTAACCCAACCCATTGAAAATGTGTGTACAGTGGACCCTCGAGATCCAAACGGTTTGACTTACGAACAACTCTAGTTCCGAACAAAAAATCCGAACGATACTTGAAATCCAAACAAAGAATCAGGTGGTCATTTAAAAAATTGACAAAAAACGTTATGACCACTCTATTTTTCTACCTTTCTAATGTTATTTGTTTTTTGTCCCATCTCCAAAGAAAAATAGAGTGGTCATAACGTTAATGAACCACAACCCTCAACTACTAAGTTGTAATCCACAACTAGTGGATTACAGATGGAAGAAACGTAGTTCACCTTCTATTACTGCTACTATTATTGATTAATTTATTATTATTATTATACAATATTTTTTATGTATGTATTATAAATATGCAAACATTCAACTGTTGAAATTATATATATATAGGCCTACTTGTTTTATCATTGTTTACCAATATGAACTTTGAAATAGGCATTTAAACTGTTTTATGTTGGGTAAATATTGGCAGGTCTAGAACGGATTAATTCAAGTTACATCTCGTCGAGGGTCCACTCTCGGAATTGAGTCATGGACTCGGTTCACTTGAACTCCAATTCTAAGTATCGTTCGGCAAAATCGTCATGATTCGTATTTGTTTTATAGGCCAGTGTGATTTTGGTTCCGGTTGTAAATTTTCCCACATGACACATGACGAGTTCAACAATTTGAGAAATCAAGGTAAACAATCATTTAAAACAGCCACAATTTCCTTACAGTTTTTCAACCTAAGTAATTTTTTTCTCATCTAATTGCTGCAGTTGAAATGGACAAAGCAAAATTACCCGGGGGTTCGTCTTGGCCGTCGGAAAGAACGTCGATTTTGGAAACCTGGTTGAGAAGACGCGCTCAAAAACTCTCCGCTTCCATGACAGACAATCCTTCGTCTTCGAAATCCTTTGACGACTGGACATTGCCGGCCCAGCTCCAGGTGCTGCCAAATTTACCTCCATCGGTCATTCCACCATCGCCAATTGAATTTGTCGACAGCGACATCAACGAATGGGGATAAAGTGTCAGCACGGTAGGTAAACAAAAACAAATGTAGATAATGTACTAGTATATTTATTATAAACCGAAAATTAAATCTTGTATGAATATCACAGCTAAAATTGTCTTTTTTTCTCATTCTCTAGAAAACGTAAAATAAAAAGTTGTCAACATTTATGACGTGTGAAAAATATATACATTTAACGTATAAGGTTGCGTTTACCTTTAAAGGAAGTTTACAGTCTTGTATTGTTTTTTTTACAATTTCACTTTGTCTATGTATTGTAGTTTCACTGTCTTTTGGATGTGTTTTTTCGTTCAATTTCGTACAAAACTGTTCAATTTATAATAAGCAAAGTGTGACCTGTAAAGCAAGTATAGGTCTACTTGTTCTTGCACATTGTATTTTAGATGATCATTGGGCGTGACGTTTCAAACGTATCCATGTTCAACATAGTATAGTTGTGGTGGAGTAGTTGAAAGTGTATTCAAGTGTTTCGTTAGGAATATTGGTCATTTCACGTTCCTGATGATGGTTCTTAGTCACCAACAACGAATATGTATATATGTGCGTGTACACCGATCCAAGATTCATAGTTTCGCTACAAACATTCACAGATGCCATATTAGCATTGTTTTTTACTACAAGATAGTAAAACGTGGTAATGATTCCAATAAGTTATATATCCATGTTGTTAACCGTCACCAACTTCCAGGAAAGTTCACTTGTTGTGAGTATGGTTTTTTTTTGTCTCGCACACATTTGAGCTTACAAATGGCCGAATTTGCTGTCATAATTTCAAGTTGCGACAGCCATTCGTGCCAAATCAAACAAAGGAATTCAGGGTTTTCTAATCATTCATATTTTATTGTTTCTATACACTAAAATAGAAACGTTCCAAATTTTACAGGTTTTTTTTTTGTCTTTATGTACTGTCGTCCCCTGGCCAAAGTATTCACGAGAAGATAACTTGCCCCCCCCCCTCCCCTCCCCGAATAGCAACATTGATAGAGCTTCCTATAAAAAACACAAAACAAACACAACTTCCATCCTTATAAATTAAAAAATAAAAATTAAAAATACGTAGAGCACATGTTTATTTTTATGATCAAGATATTATTATTATTTTTTGTAATACGTTGTCATGATTTTCACAACTTGATTAGTTTGTATTATTATCATTTAAAACATGAAATATTCCTATACAAAAACAAAAAAACAACCAAAATCAAAGATAAGAAAATGAAAACATTCTCCAAAGAAGACACGATGATCGATCGCACACAAGTTTTCTCCGAGGGTGGGTTTTTTCTCGTGGATAATTTGCTGCAGAAGATGACTGGGCGATAGAAAAAACACGTTGGTAGGTTTTTGATGGTTCTAGGAAACGACACATTGGTTGTATTTTATGTTTGCATTTCGCAAAAAAACAAAAAAATTAACAAAAATATATCACAGGAAAGGAGGGAAGGCGAAAAGGACGCATTTGACGGAAATACAGGAGTAACGTGAAGGAATCGAACGAAATGAAATAAAACCTGGGAGAAAAAACGGAAGAATGAAGAGAAGAAGTCACCGAGGAAGTGTAACTGCGCCTTGATCTGTCAAGTGAGGTCGCTGTGGACCACCAACGTAGTAGCGTGCTTCCAGTTACGCCTTATCCTGTCGACTGCGCCATTTTTAAATTCAAGATAATGCAACGTAAAAAACTATGAAGCTAAAAACGCTGCACCTACGCCATTTTTTGGGGGGTAAGAGATTATTTTTTGTTTTGTTTTTGTTTTTTGTTGCAAAAGGAAGAAGGAATAGCATCACCACACACGGTCACAAACAACAGGCTTTCCAAACGTGGCATCCTAGGAACACACCCACTAGGCTGATAAAAGGCAGCTGGCAAAAGACAGGAGGAACGAAAGTTTTCTCGTCTCTTATTTTTTGTTGTTTTTATCTCGTCAAGAGTTCGCAGGTGAGATAGGGAGAGAGGCAAAAAACGTTTGATCGTTACAGAGGCATCGAGGTGGATTCTAGCGAGGACAAAACCCAAGTCAACGGTTTGTATTTCTTCACGTCACAAGAGAAGAAAATCGCAAAACGAAACGAAACGAACCGCTCGAGCATACGGAACAGTGGGATTGGTGAGAGAGAAAAATAGACTCCAACTTTTTTTTTTTTTTTTTTGTCATCGTCGTCGTCGTCGTGCTTCTTGCAGAAACAAATCATTTGTTTTTGTTTTGTTTTTTTTGGAAAAATGATGAGATTATACCAAAAAAATCTCATGAAGAATGCTAGGGCAGGGCTACAAAGTTTTTTTGTAATTTTTTGTCGTCTCAAAAATGACTTTCTGCTATTTTTTTTACACCACGGTATTTTTGTTTGTTTGTTTTTTAGTTGGAAAAACATTCGAGATAAAGAATATTCTCCAGCTCTCGGATCACATTGTAAATTTCTCGTTTTTCGCATTTAAAAATTTCTTATCATGAGAGTGGTTTGTTGAAGAAAAAAAATTGAAGCAGCGTTTGGCAAGAACAAGTAAAAAAAAAAAGAAAAACGAAGCAAGTTTTTTTGTCATTTTTGGATGACTTTTTGTTTGGCTTGAAGATGAACGCACCAACTTGCCCCGCATCTCCTGATATGTTTGCAGCATAAAAATTTCATGCGGCAATTGTTTTGTCGTTTGTTTTTTTTTGCACCTCACGAGCTATCCCTATCACACCATGACTTGTGAACACATAAATAAAATACATCACAAAACTTTGTTTTCCATTTCACATACAATTTGGATCACATTTCAGAAACGAGATATACTTCTTTGCAAGTTATGTAAAAGTTTTGTTTGGTTTTATCCATAATAATTATAATTATAATAATAATAAAAGGGGGTTGCTTTTTTTTTATCTTACAGCTTCTTAGGAAGATACGATCATTATCTGGACTGGGATTCCAGTTCTGTGGTATTTGATGAATCTTTCTTGTCTTTTGAGTGTGTTTGTTCGTGAGAATTTTCTACAGGGCTTGTGTTTGTGTTCAGTTTGTGAACAGCAGGCGAGCTGCCCTGACTTCGTTGGCCCGTATGATTTTGATTATTGGCAGTGGCAGAGGGAATTAGCGGGGGCGGCACACCCATAGAGTTCAGAGGCGAATTGCTCTTGCTCCTGGCGGACGACGTCAAGCTGTTCACTAGCGGACTCATCGTCTGCGGAAAAATAGACAGGTAGGGCTGTTCGGAAGGACGCATTTTCAGCCGCTCGTAAGCTGCCTGCCGCTCCCTTTCGAGCGTAAATTGTTCCTCCAAGTGACGGCGGAAGTCGTGTGGCTCCCGCTCGCGATACATCATCGCTGCCGTCGCGAGGGGGTTGTAGCGCAGCAGGTGCTCGTGTCGTTCGCGTTCCATCTCGAACCGCTGGAGCTCCACACCGCGATAAGCGTCCCGCAACTGTTCGGGACTCCATACGCTCAAGGGAGGGTGTGGAGGAACGGGTCCAGGGGCTCTCTCCAACGCCGAGGTGGGAGATGGTCCCGGACCGGGTGGTGGAGGTGGATGAGGCCCCAGCCCGAATCCACCCAACATTCGAGTCCTGTCGAGCATCACGTGCGGGTGGGGGGGTCCCAATGTTCGACTTAGGTAATCGTTACCTAGCGTAGGGGGCACGGCCGGCGGGGGTTCGGGCCTTAGCCTTTCCCGTTCGACCATCTCGCGCCCACCCACCACGAGCACGTCCTCTTCCTTCTTGGGTTCTTCTTTCACGCGCACATCACTTTTTCCGATGGAGCCGAGCACACTGTCGAAGGCACTGTCGCTTTTGGACACACTTTCGCGCCGAATGTCGTTGCGAATGGGAGAGCGAGAATTATCCCGACGTCGATTATCAGGTAGACGCTCGCGTTCTCTCGCCCTACAGATGTCCTCTCCATTGCGGTGCTCTCGCCCATCGTAGTTGGGCGTTGTCCTCTGCAAGGTACGGGTTTCCCTGTCCCTAAACAAAAATAACAAAATGTAAACAAAGTTGATAGATAAACGAAGTGAAGTCACTAGAGCGACGATGCTGCTTACCGCTCTTTTTGTCTCTCTAATTCCTTTTCTCGTTCTTTTTCCCTGAAAGGTTTGAAGAAAAACACATTTTTAACATCAACATTCCACTTTTAATTATTTGCCTATCCATTCCATTTTCAAGCAATTTCACCAACTTTAAAGCCTTCCTGTCATGCAGTTTTTTTGTTTTTTTCATATGACAAGTTGAACAAATTGTGCACAGCTGTGATGTCAGTTTGTCCAACCAGTATCCATCGGTTGGGCAACAAGCTGACATCTCGGTGGTTCATAAATTGCTCAATTTTTCACACCAAAAAAAATCGTATGTGTGACAGGGAACCGTTAACAAGAATCTTAAAGCAACTATTATCAATAAACAGACAAGTTGTTGAAAATCTATGATAATGAAATGACTAGGATTATGCATAACATCACACAATCTAATACACAGGCATGTCAAACTCATTTTGGTCAACAGACCACATGAATGATATAGTACCACATCGATGGCTGCACAAACAATTTTGCACATCAAGGGCTGCAGGTTTTTCATCTCATAATGAATCATTACACTTTTAAAATGCAGTGTGAAAAAGCATTTATTCATTATGAGATGAAAAACAGGTTTTTCATCTCACAATGAATGAATGAATGAATGAACGTTTTTGTTTTACACTTTTAAAATGCAGCATTGTATATACATAGCCCTGCTTATTCTCCATATCTATTTTTAATCATTTTATATCAAATCAATGAAGCACTCGGAAAAGTTGTTTTATATATTAAAAGTTGTCAAGTCACACAGCGAATTAACAACGTTGAATTCCGAGTGCCTGAAGTGCTGAATTATTGGGTTTTCAGGCAGCATGTTTGACTTTCCTGATCCAATATAGAGTCAAAATAATTAAAGTACATAATTATAGTACCATGTGCATATACATAGGAGTAGTCATGGGAGTCGACCATGACCACAAAGCTACTTGGTGAAGATAACCAGATGTGAAATTTTAGAGCAATTTCGCATCAACCGCTCATGTTAGCGGAAAAAACTTAATATGAAAATCCAATTAAGTTATATATGAGCAGCGATCCGAAGCCAACTAACCAACATTTTTCATATTTTTAGGAAATTGAGAAAATAGAATCGAATTAAGCGTTAGAACCTATGCTGAGCCATAGGCTATTTTTTGCCTTAACATGACTTCAACGAGAGCAATAGATGTTAGTTGTTCTCATTGTGTGAGTCAATTCTAGAGTTGGTGTATATTATGTTACACCAATAATAAGCAAACACAAAAAAATTTGTAGTTAGTTCCGTTTGGCTTCAGACAGCTCATATAAAAAAAAAAAACAATTTCCAATACTTATTTTTGGACCACTGATAAATATATCGATAATTATCAACAATTTCACCAAAATGGAGATTTGTATAGTACGTAATTAAAATATTTAACTGAAAATTTAAGGATTGAAAAAAGTGCACTGCTGTATAACTCATTCATGATTTGTAATACCTTTCAAGTTCTCGAGTTTTCTCGAACTCCTTTTCTCGCCTCTCCTTGTCCAAGTCCGTCACCGACTTCCTTTGCTGTTCTCTCTCTCTTTCTCGTTCTCTTTCTCTCTCTCGTTCCCTTTCCCTCTCCCGCTCCTTTTCTCTCTCGCGTTCTTCCTCTCGTTGTCTCTCCAACTCGGATTTCAACGGCCATGCGGCTGGAGGTGGACCCAACGGAGTTGGAAAAGCAGCTAACCGATGGAGACGATTCCACTGGTCGTGGGCAGGTGATCCTGGAGTTGTCAGCAAATCCCGGCTGGTAAACATGCTATTACCTGCAATACCAGGAACTCTGAGTTTGTCTGTAGAGATATGACAACACAGAGATTTTGTTAACAACTCGAAATTCCCAGGAAGATCGATTGAACAAAAAAAAGGGGGGTGGGGGGAGAACGAATAACCAAACACACAATTTCCTTCCTTAATTGGTACACACAACTTACCTAATGTTCCAAGACCGCCGAAGCTCGCAGCAGCAGCACTGCCGAACCCTGGGTAGGCTGGACGAGCAAATGGAGATACGCCAGGTCCTACAACGAGACAAACGAACCGCATATAGATATTTGAAACTCTTGCTGCATAAAATTAATGAACAAGCAAGAATCCAAACGTTAAGACGAAAGTTGCAATTCTCAAGCCACACTGTCAATTAGACTGTATAGAGCAAATCTGAACATTAAATAAGTGCATCGAATCACAAAATGGTAAGAGTACGATCCACAGTCAACAGTGTCAGCTGTTAACTTTCGTCTAAGCATATGGACGTCTTTGCACATTGGAAAAGTTGAAATTATCTATACCTCGCATACCTAAATGTCCTGGATTAGGACCCGTAAAACTGTTGTGGTGAGGGCTCGCCTCAAACGGAGTTCGAGGATGACCTGCAGCAGCTTGACATTAAAAGAAAAATCATCAGCATTTTATCAACGAGTCAAACGTTACGAAACCTCAAAAAGGGGGAATTTAATGCCGAATCGACTGATATGTTACCTTGGCCTAGCAACGAAGATGAGAGAGCACTTAGATCATGAGGCCGATGCAAAGGGGGAAACATGTGATTTGGTGGCCGGATCAAATCGGAAGGCTTCGTAGCACCTCCTTTGTGAGCCTCAGCATGAGTCTTCTGCTGGTGATTGTAAATCTCCCACGCAATCCGAACATGCATGGCACACCATCGACCAGATTTCTGATGGAAGAAAACAAATTATAAAAAATTTTTGTAGTACGAACAAGAAGCGTCCTTTTCGCAGCACAACTATTTCATGCTCATTTTCCAGAAATCAAATTCAACAAGACTCAAAATGACTTGATTCGAAACTTACCAGAGTTTTGCTCTTCACCAATGGGCTCATCTGAGATAAACATCAAAATTAAGATATGAGAAATTTGTAAACTAGTGATCAATGGTGAACAATATATATACAGAAATCCCTCATTATCTGCAGGGTTGAGTTTCTATAGAAAATACCACAATTACAAACACTGTGATTAAAAAGACTAACATTTGACACAAGGAATTACACAAACCAGGCATGTAGCCAGGGGGGGCTGAAGCTGTATTACGAATTGAAATTATTCAAAAAAAGCTAACCACGAACTGCAGATATTGATGGATAGTAACTTTATATTGTGTTTCGAATAAAATACCTTTGGCTGGAAGGCTGCCAAATGATTAGGTGGATTGAAAGGTGTCGACGCAGGGTTTGGCCCTGATGGAGGCAATAATGCCGACAGGCCTGGATAGCCGGTGAGCCCCAGCTGAAAATAAACATGAGAAATTTTTATTACGATTTTAAATACCAAACCACAACAAGTTTTAAAATTAAGTGGTTGAAAAATTGGTCTTGTAAAAATTAATACTTACGCCCTGTCTATAAAATGGAGAATCCAGCTTGGGAATTTTCTCAAACTGTAATAGAACAAGTAAAGAAATTGATGCATCAAACTTTATTTCCTCTTCCACGTTAAACTAGTTATAGTTTATACACGAGTTATACTGGAGACATTTGACACTAACCAAATGTGGTGCTGGTGGCGGTACAAGCGAGCTGCCTATCGATGGAGGAATGAGATGGCTATGTTGATGTAGATGCGTGTGATTGTGCTGATGCTGGTGCATCTCCGTTCGCATGTACGGAGGCGGCGGGATGTTTAAAGATCGATCATGAGACGCCAAAAATCGACTATCTAGTTCCCGCCGTAGTAGATCAGCTTGATCTGCAGACACAGACAAAGAAACAGACATTAACGATCCGCATCTGATGCAAATCAATCCGGGACCAATTCAACGCTTCCTCCGACTTACTTGTTTGAGAAAACAAAGAGTCAGCACCAAAAGGTGCCGGCGCACTCCCCGGAAGCGGCAAACTAGAAGGCGTTAGAGTTGCTGGAGGAATGGGAGATGCGAACATCCCGGGGTGGGCTGAGACGGGAGCGTGGGGGTGCAATGATGCTGGCGGAGGTGGATGAGAAAAAGGAGGCGTATGATGACTGTTGTGTAGTGCGAGCCCAAGGCCTGGATTGGGACCAGGCACAGGCGGTGGTGGTGTTGGTCGAGGAGGAGGGGCTGGAGAAATATGTGGTCCACTGTGAGCTCCTAAAGGAGGATTGCTAGCAGGGCTACAAAGAAAAACGCAAAATAAGTCAATCTCATCGCTACTACGTTAAAAATCCCATCTACGAGCCTGCTCAATTTACTCTTGGATACTACCGCACTTTCACGAATACAAGACAAACTCAGATGTAAGACACACCCGAATTGAACAAGTGACTTTTAGGGGTTCGAGGAAAAAATTAATTATATAGGACGCACACATGAGCTACACCTAAAACAGCTTACTTATTTTTGTCATATTCTACGGTTAATATAATAAATAACGATTTTTTATTATACCTAGTTGTTTATTATAATTTATATAAGACGCAGCTAGGGATCGCCTTGTGTAAAATCCCGTACAAGATGCATCTCTTATTCATGAAAATACGGTATGTGTATGTTGAAAAAAAACTCATCTATGATCCTAGTTGATACTAAGTCACTCAAGTATAAAAGGTTATTGTTGAACAAGTGCAATTAGCCATTAAATCAGTAATAGATCGAAACAAAGTGGAATGAGGATTGATGATAGTTACCTTCCCCAGGTCGAAGCCTTACTAAAAGAGATACTCGTGATCCCTGTGTTGTAGGCGTTACTAGTTAAACCTGCACTGATGCTTCCGCTACTGCTGCTGGGAGTCACACTACTTCGACTCAGACTACTGATGTTACTACTGGAATGTTAAAAAAAAATGTTAAAATCAGAATCTGCACTAAGTGGTAGCACGTAATCTCGATTGGAAATAGAAAACTGACCTGTAACTGTGGCTGTCCCTTGCGGTGCTAGGACTGTGGCCTCGTGGACTGTGACTCCTCGTCGAGGCGGGAGTAGTCGAACTAGTAGTCGTAGTCGTTAGTGTTGTACTTGTACTAAGCGCAGTAGTCACAGGAGGTGGCGTCGGAGTTTGCCGAAGCCCGAGCACGGGAGGTTGCTGAGTTGGAGGAATGGGCACCGAGTGGGAATTGTGATGTTGTTGATGATGCTGTGGAGGCAACTGATGTTGCTGGGGATGGTGCTGAGACGACGGTTGGGGTGAAGGTTGGGTGTGAGAGAGGGGCGAATGTTGCGACAGTTGGTGTTGAGAATGTGAATGTTGATGCGAGTGCGCTGACAACGAAGATGGTTGTTGATGAGAATGATGTTGATGGTGAGAGTGATGTTGATGATGCTGCTGCGCTATCTGTTGATGAGACTGCAGCTGATGATGCGAGTGAACCTGCGAACTCGACGTATGTTGGTGCGACTGACTGCTGTGGTGAGACTGATGAAGCTGTGACTGATGATGAGATTGATGGTGACTCTGATGCTGCGAGTACTGATGTTGCGAATGCGGAGTCGGGTTGGCCTGGTGTTGAGGCAATGGGTGTTGGTTGGGTGTGTGGGAGCAGGGCTGGTTTTGGGAAGATTGGTGGTGCGAGGGTTGATGTTGAATGGACTGATGTAAAGAAGGCTGGTGTTGGGACAAGGGTGGCACGTGTGGAAGAGGTTGCAACTGGGTTGGAGGAAGTTGCTGCGATACTTGGTGGTGGTGATGTTGCGATTGATGCTGGGAGGACTGATGATGATGTTGGCGCGATGACTGATGCGGTTGATGATTCTGATGGTGAGACTGGTGCTGATACGGTTGGTGAGGCTGATGTGGCGTCGAATGCTGAAGAGAATGGTGAGTATGAGCTGGCTGATGCAGCGGCAACTGTTGGTGTGGGTGCTGCTGGAGCGATGGTGGCGACGGTTGCACCACAGATGAAGGTACGGAACTTTGTGCCGGGATTCTACTCTGCTGCGGTGGCAACTGGTGTTGCGGAGCCAACTGCGTTTGCGGTAATGGCGGCAACTGGGTTTTTGGAGCCTGTGACTTGTGGTTCGACTGCGGAAGAGTTGGCAGTACCTGTTGCGGAAGAGGTGGCGGAGGAGCAGCCTGCTGTGGAAGAACTGGCTGTTGCTGCTGCTGCTGCTGCTGTTGTTGCGGTGGTGGTGGCTGTGGTAGTTGTTGTTGTTGTGGTGGTGGTTGTTGTTGTTGCGGTGGTGGTAGTTGTTGCGGTGGTGGTAGTTGTTGTTGTTGTGGTTGTTGTTGTTGTTGTTGTTGTTGGGGAAGTAGTTGTTGACTTGGATGGTGCTGGTGAAGAGATGACAGTTGCGATTGTTGCAGCTGAGTTGGAGAAGTTCGAGACGCAGGCTGCTGTGGTGATAACTGTTGTTGAGTTATCGGTTGAGGTAATGGTTCTTGTGCTGTCTGCTGCGCAAGTGGTTGCAGTTGCACCTGTGATTTGGGTAAAGGTGGCGAGAGCTTCTCGACAACAGTCAGAGGACTTCGCGACTGTAGCAGAGGACTGCTGCAGACAGGAGGAAGGCTTGGAGGAGGTGTCGGTGTTGGAGTCTCTGGAACCTGAGGCCCGTTCGGCAGAGAGACGGAGACACACACAGGACTAGAACTTTGACTTCTACTCGAAGGAAGATGGATTGAATTGGTGTTGCTAGTGTTGGATTTGTTATGATTTGGAGTTTCTCCTGCAAGTAAAAAAATAAAAAAGGACAAATAAATTATACGCTCAGTCGAACATCACCAATGTACATATATATCATGAGTGCATTTTCATTGGCTGTGAAACAGCTGCTATAATCTATATCATGATGAAAAGGCACTCGCCTTCTGCGTTTTTCTCAACCATATAATTTATTTCTCCATTTACATAAATAATTATCATTAAGCGCCATTCCTGAGTGTCTATTTCATATCACTGGGCGCAAAATGCTATGTTTTAAAACAAATTGACTTAATTGGCTACTGGCATAATTTTGCCTTAATGCAATATTAAGCAATTAGCGGCGAGTTAATGCAGCTTAATTATAAGTACAAGGAGCTTCTTGGTTCATACGAGCGTTACGTCCCACGTGAACTTCGCATATGACAAAAGTAAAATCGCATAATATCGAATTTCGCATGAAATGGCAATAACGCCATGGTTTAGTCAGTAGCTCATCATCACACAAATCAGATGAATTTTTTCGCCTATAACGAACTTCTAGAAGAATTTCTCTTGTCGCATATTAGCAAAATCGCATGTGAAGCGATAACCTTAAACTATATCAGTAAGTTTTGCAATTTTAACCAATAGAGCAATTCAAATTCAATATCAACATGTGCGACGATTTCCACAGAATAATAATTTATGGTTTAAACCAGCTTAAATTCCATAATACATCAAACCATAAAAAGTTGAACAGTTAGCACAGCATTGAAAACATGTACACAGTTGTTTGAACCAGGAAGTTCAAGAAACAGAGTTTGTCACTGAAAGTTTCATTATAATCCTTCCAACTTCAAGCAACGAATAACTAAATCTCAGATTTTTAAAAAAAAAAATGATAAAAAGTGTCCCATTTCATTCAGTTTATGTGAAATTTCGTTCAAAGTAAATGTTAAATCCCATTTCACTAATAAACGATCTAAGGCAGGGTTTCCCCAAAGTGTGGATCGCAAGCCTACATTGAGGCAACCAAAAATAAAAAGTTAAAATTAGAATATAAAGTTATACTTTGTCAATTTGCTCAGTTGTTGTAATAACGTGTACTACTAATAGATAACGATTTTATCCACTCCCCCTTTTCATAACATAAACTGGTTGGGTCCCAGTGTTTGCTGCTTTATAAAGGTAAGTCACGTAGGTCCATGAAAGTTTGGGAACCCCTGATCTAAGGATCGTAAAACTAGTTTAGTTAAGCAAAGGTGGGTCGGATGTTACTTATATGCATGCTGAACCATATTCTACTCTATTTGTGGTTTATACTCTATCTGACCGCAACTTTGTCATTCAAACTTTCGGGACTTCAACTTGGAGGAGGAGGCGGCGAAGAAACCTCTAAGATGACAACATGGAGCTCCATCGAAGCAAGTGCCAAATAACCACCAAACCTCTCAGCAAGAATGCTCCCGTACACGTGGAACTAATCCAAAATCATTCTATTAGCTGCGCTTTTCCGCATCTTTGTAGTAAAGTCTCGCACCTTAGCAGTGGGGCCGTTTGGTAATCAGCATACGAAGCAAGCGAAGCGCGAGACCGCCGAACTAAAGGCAAAAGCAAACCCCTCGAACAAGGCAAAAGAGACTGCTGGCAAATGTAAGGCCAAAAGCTGAATTGAATGCGGCCCGAGGATGAATAATGGAAGAGGTGGTTGTCAAGCTGTTTCCTTGTGCGCGCTAGCTTTTCCCCCTGGTACGTGTTCTGCATATGGAGATGGGCCCTTGGCTGCCAGTTTGCTGGCAGATATTCGCAAGGTGGTTTCTGCAAACCCTCCACTTTAAGGCATCTCTGATAAGATTCCATTCGGCTAGTGCTCTTCTGGGAGAAAGAGGTCGGGCACTTTTCCCTCCTCTCGAGCCCTGCGCTGCTTACCGAACAGTTTCAAAACGAACCACCACCACCGTCTTCTCATCGCGACCACTTTGCTCGTCCAAAACGAGGCGAAGGCTCCTTCACAACCCTAATGACTGATACACTGCGCCAAGTTGTATACATATACTATCCATCGTTCTTCCAAACCAACGAAGAATGCAACCAAACAACAACAACAACAAAAAAAGACAACGCTGCACTTTCACCCGTTCTGTTGGGCGACAGTTTGTGCAATGTCCAATAAATGCTTTTTCAGAGTAAATATACCTTGCACGTTCAAAGAAAATAGTTGCTACCATGTTTTCAAAAAAGTGTAACCATTCACCATTCTGTTTGGTTGAACGGCATTGTCATATTAGCAATTGATTCCAGTCTGTCGTATCAAATGACTCAACACTACTTACAGTATCTATACAATATACAGTACGGTACTTCTTTATATTCGTGGAAGTTATGGAAAAACACCAATATTAAAAGAACATGAAAAGAAAGTCGAGTTCAAATTTTAGAAAGACGAGTCCGATATAAAATAATGGGTTGCATCATGATATAAATACAGTATTGAATTCGTAATAATGTTTTACAAGTTACCTGTTCATTATGTCAATATAAAACCCATACATGTCTGATTAACCATTTTCCCACCCGCAGCACAGTTGTGTCTTACTTTACTTTACAATATAACCCTTAGAAACTTTTGACTATATCAGAATAAATGTAAATACTCAACAAAGGAGCGTTAATTGTATTACATGGAAAATCTACTTGTTTCTTCTCATCTTTAAGAAGCAATCCATGGACTAAAGTAGCAAAACTTGGTACCTCGGGTTATTTATTACACGACTTACAAATTAACATTTCAAAAAAATCCTACCGTAAATGCTCTCGTGCATCTTTTTTTTTCGTTTCTTCTTTAAAAACAATATATTAAAAAAAAAATAAAAAAATAAAAATAAAGAATGGAAATTTTTCTCAGGGAATCTTTGCAAATTGAATTTTCAAAGAAACAAAAGCTCACAGTCACCCCCTTAACAAATATATACACACGAGCAAAAATCAATAGCACTGCAGCAAAAAGTAACAAAAACAAACAAACACACACACACAAAAAAAAATGGGAGTACAAAGACAAATGGCCTATCTCTTCAAGGGGATAAAAATACTAACAAAAAATAAAAATAAAAAACTTTTTTCCTTCAACTTACCCTAAAAATGTTTGTTTA